>CM008285.1:6922690-6952690 GCA_002319775.1 Fagopyrum tataricum | reverse complement strand
CCTGAAAGTATTTATTATTTTTCTTAGGGTCACCATAAAGTTGGACATCTGATGCGCAAGAAGGTGAGATCAATTTGTTTTTTACACTTGAATACCTGTTTGTTTGAGTACATTGTTATGTGTTGTCTAATAAATTTAGGATCACCATTATTAATTCACTGGTTGTTGAGGCCCTTGAAGTGTGCCTGGCTTGTTTGTTTTGCTTGCAAAAACATTTCAGTTTGAGGATGATACTTAGGCAAAGAGGGCATTTGGTCTAGTGGTATGATTCTCGCTTAGGGTGCGAGAGGTCCCGAGTTCAATTCTCGGAATGCCCCACAGTCTTTTAAATGTTATTTTAAAATTTTAGTCGGTGTTCAGCAACCGACATAAGCTCAGTTGGTAGAGTGGAGGACTTGTAGGTTGCTGAACACAGTAGTTGGTACAAAACTTGCCTAAAAATCCGAAAGTTGCTGAGTCAATTCCATGATCAAGTCTTGCTCTAAATTGTCTTTTTAATCTTTATTGTATACTGTTAGTGGTGAGGTGCTGATTAGTGGATGACCAAAAGATTTGATATCCACATTAATCCTTATCTAAAGCAACATTTGGTCTTAGTGGTGGGTGACTTACATTTTTGGTATGCACCCTATGGTGATTCAAGTTGTATTTTGGGAGCATGATCGTGTTTTCTTTTGGTGAATCTTGAAACTTGATAGCATTGAGTCTATTGACTATCGATATGGCATTTGATCTATGAACACTATTCTTGGATGTCAAAGTGCTATGAATCTCGCTTTGGATGCCCTCATGACAATTAATCAATGTATTGTGTTTTGTATAAACAATTATTTGAATTCTCTATCTTGTACCTCGTTGTGTCAAAATTAGCTTACCATTGATCATTGACTAATTGGTTTAGACCTCATGCAACTTCGATTTACATAAGCAGTCATATATTCTGATCTTTGTGAATCCCCGGCCTACTATAGGTTGGTTCAATCAATGGACCTGTAACAGCTTACAGCTATATCAATTATAATGGAGCCAATAGCTTGAACATTGATGTCAAGATGGTATTCAGTCTACTAGTATGTTTCTTGCTTTGGATGAGACTTCAAGTGTTGGAATGCCCCATACCCTCCCTCTAGGTGGAAAGTCCGGGCCTGCAAAGTAGCCATCACGGCCAATGAACAAGGTAAATCGGCTTACACACACCATTTCGACTTAGTGTTATGGAGATTATCGTTGATCTTTATCTGAGGGTTTGCCTTCACACATCTAATTCTTGGTTTTGATCTTGCCCAAGAAATGTTGACTTACATACATGGATCATTGATGAACTTAGCTTATTATTGATCTCCAAATTTGACAAAGTGTATCGGGCATTTGGTCTAGTGGTATGATTCTCACTTTGGGTGCGAGAGGTCCCAAGTTCGATTCTCGGAATGCCCCAATTCTCTACAAAATGCATTCTCTAAATTTTGTTTGCACTCGATTGCTTTGGGTTGAGCTTGTGCCCCCATCTTTTTCCCACCATTGGGTTTATTCATTAACCTCTCTCTAGCATCATTCAGAAGTTGAAAACTACACTTGACAAGAAGTATAATCTTTCATTTGTTTATAAGTAAAACAAATCTATTAGATTAAACAATATTACTACTATGCTAATTATGACATGTACTATTATGCTAAATATGACATAAAAGGAGTAAAGAGGAGAATAATAAGCCCCATGAGTGAAATAATTTGTGCCCGAATGGAAGTAAATGCATCAACCATGCAGTTGTCATGTCGACTGCTAGATGTTAGGCCACTTCCTCGGTCCATAAGCAGAGCTTCAATTCCAACCTCAATCTTCTCATCATTGCAGACACAACCCTCCAACAAGGTCCCTTATTCACGGAACAATGGGAGGCTTCGTCCACGCCACGACACCCTTGCAATCACCATAGTTGTTGGATTTGGATTATTTGTATTCCCATCCATACAACCCTACCGTAATCTCTTAGACCATCCACAATGGGAGTATCTAAACATTAAAAAATATTAAATATCTAAGGAATAGTATGAAATGGGTTAAAAACTTGTTTTGTCATATGGAAGTTAGATATCCGGTAGAGCCAAGGAGAGAGAAATTAAATATCTAAGGAATAGTATAAAATGGGTTAAAAACTTGTTCTGCTATATGGAAGTTAGATAAGCCAAGGAGAGAGAAGGAAATTGTACAACTTTTTGTATTTTTTTCAATCAAAACGTGCCACGTGTCAATATGAGAGTGGTGGACTGTGGAAAATTTTGATACATTGGATCTAAGCAAAATCAATGGTTCATATTTTTTCCTGTTTCACATAATTTATAAATCATTTATTGTATTTTTTTGGTTTAACAAAATATATTTGATAATTTTTTATTTTATAAATAATTATATTTTATTTTTATCTACCCATAGAGTCCAATATGTTTAGAAGGATAAAAAGGTATACTTTTATCTATTGTAGAGTCCAAAGATTTTTTTTTTCTATCTATAAAGTCTATATTGGGTGTCCTTACAATAATAATAATTTTTTTTCTATCTGTAGTAGTTTATTTGTAAAAACACACAAAGACATTAAAATGTCTCTGTGTTTTTAGTTTTTAATGAAATGTTTATTGAAAATCTTATTTTTATTAATTGTTTATATATTTATTATTTATTTTCCTGAAATAAAATTATTAGTATAATTGTATAAATATTTTAAAATGTATATAAATATGGTGGGTAAATAAATATAAAGTTAAGAGATTGAGAGTTAAGAAACTATTAATGGGGAAAAAAGTAGATAGAGTTTTTAAAGCTGACGTGGCAGGGAGAGGTTGTTAAGAAACTTTGTTAATATACTCACCATTTCACATGGTCTTATAATTCTTGCCCTGATGCATCAAATCTCATATTGTTCAGCGGTCAAATCTGATCAAACCTCAAACGAAAGTGAACAAATTTGTCAAGGTCATTTTTCGATCCGTTTATGATGTGTTGAATACATGTGAATATTGATTTTGACCTTTCAAAATTTTTTATTCTTAATTTTAATGTTTTTGGCATTTACACTTTTTAAATGGTCATTTCACATAAAATTAGACTAAAATATAGAGAAGTTGAATACGAAGATTTTTAGAAAAGTAGAGTGAAATAGACGGTCATTTAATGATATTCTAAAGGGTAAATTGCGGAAAATAACATAACCTTTTGGGGTGTTGTGGTTTATGGCCTAACCTTTTAAAAATGCAACTAAAAACCCAACCTATACTCTATGTTGTAGATGTTAGCCTATGCTCGCCGCCGGTAATTTTTCCGGTGAAAGTGATGAGTTGTCTGATTAAGTGTCTTCTTTCTTTTAATGACCGGATAAATTGCGAAAAATACAAAACCTTTTGAGAGTGTTGTTTGTTCGTAGCCTAAATTTTTAAAAATGAAATTAAAAACCAATCTATACTACATGTTGTAGATGTTGGCCTATGCTTATTGCCGACAACTTTCCGGTGAAAGTGAAGGCCCGTGAGCAGAGTTATTTGAGAGAACACAACAACACTAGGCCATTCATATGAAAGTTTAAGAATGTATTATGTCATACATATGAAATTAAATTATCATCACACTAATCGGGTATTTGGTTTGTTTGTTACGAGTATGATTTGTTATAGAGGTTTTTGGTTGGATATTGTTATAGATAATTTTTCAAAAATGATTTTAAAAAACCATTTGTGTTTACTTAAAGTAATTTTTATGTAATTAAATATACGTGACACCTTAACATGCAACTCATCACTTTTACCGAAAAATTATTGGCGGTAGGCATAAGCCAACATCTACAACATATAGTATAGATTGGTTTTTATTTTCATTTTAAAAAAGTTATGCTACAAACAAACATACACTCTCAAAAAGTTTTTATTTTTCGCAATTTATCTAGTCATTAAAGATAGAAAACACCTCATCACTTTCACCGGAAAAATTACCGGCGACAAGCATAGGCTAACATCTACAACATATAGTATATGTTGAATTTATAGTTGCATTTTTTAAAGGTTAGGCCAAATACCGCAACACTCCAAAATATTAGGTTATTTTCTGCAATTTACCCTATTCTAAAAGTATAGTGGTAATTTATATATTAAAACTATTGTTGATGTAAATTTATTGATGTTTCAATACTCTAGAATTTTTAAAGTTAAAATTAATTAGTGACGATAAAATACACGGAGATCACTAGCTCTCCTTCCATAAAAAATAAAAAATAAAAAAACTTTCATTGGTGGCTTTATACTAATCATCATTTTTAGAAGGTGGTTTGTGTAATTTACCCAAAATAATGAACCACATGAGATTTTATTTTCCTTTGAGGGTTCGCGTCTACAGCGAGACTAGAGTACGGCCGATTAGCCAAGGGGAGGAAGAGAGAAGCTCCATCTCCATCCCATGGTTTCATCCAAGTTATTGGTGGTTGGTATGGCTTGAATTTCCCTATCTTTTTGTCTAATTCTCCACTTTCTTATAGTTTCTTGCCTGTTTGCCGATGCAATAATGAACGAGTAAACCTAAGCAACTTGGTTAACAAAATTGATTGAAGTCTTTACTTGTTGATTTAGCCAATTCGAAGCCATTATACACAATTGGTGATTCAGAATTCCGGATTGTGCGCTGGCGTACTATCAAGTGACCGCGTCGTGCTAGGATGAGACCCTATTTTTTATTTTTAGGAAAATTAATGTAATTTTGACCCATCTGGATCTGGACTGGTCTAATTAAACAAATCAAATGATATGCTTTTTTTTGGGTTCCTTGTGACGATCTGTGTGATTTAGCCTTACTCAAAAAGTCAAAATGACTCAAGTAGTAGTCCTAGTTATTTCTTGTTCATTCACCTTCAGTCCAAAAGCATTTCAGTTAGATTTTAAATTTGATTGGGTCTAGTTAAGGCAAGCAGAATAATTGAAATACAGAATTTCCAGCAGTTACTGTTTAAGATGAATTCCTCTCTAAGATTTTTTTTCTTCTACAGTTTGTATCTTTTTTGCTCTTCTTCTAAACAGAAACTGAGTGTAAGGGATCAGTGAAGTCAGAAATTTGTGAATTATTCTTCTTTGCATGATTCACGCGACAACAATTATATGTTCGATTGAAACAATTTGGCGAATCAGCATTAACCAAGTCTTGATATATAATGTATTACTGTAGATGGTAAGGTCTTCTATCACCGGTCATAGTTTACGGAGACTCCTCTTTGGCCCTGAAAGATCTCACAAGTTAACAATATGACAATATGTAGTAATTGTTTTTAGCTAGCCTGCAGAAATCAACCGTAGCTCAGTGTGTAGAGCGGAGGACTATAGCTGCTAGAACATCCTACATAGAAATCCTTAGGTCACTGATTCAAATACGGCAGGTTGGATAACTTGGATTTTATTTTTCCCCTTGCAAAATTATCACCCTTCAAATTTTTATCTTATACATCATGGCACAATGATACCTTCTTGTGAAAATTCTTATTTGGGCGTGCGTTATGTTCTCCTCTACAAGTAGTTATATTATTAATAAGGTCTTATATTACAGGTCAGAATTTATGGAGATGCCTCTTTGGCCCTGAATTATCTCACGAGTTATGAATATGACAATACATAGTAATTGATTTTAGATAGCCTGCATAAACCGACCTTAGCTCAGTTGGTAGAGCGTAGTGCTGTAGTTGGCACTTGGTAGAACATCCTGTAGAGAAATCCTTAGGTCTTTGGTTCAAATCCGGCAGGTTGGATTTTTTTTTTTCTTTGTTACCAGTTGAATTCATGATCATTACCATCCTTTCTTCAAAATTTTATCTTATACACCATGGCAGAATAATTTCTTCACGTGAATAGTAATATTTGGTTGTGCCTAATATTTTCCTCTACAAATAATTATGCTATTGTTAAGGTCTTCTATTACTGATCATAGTTTATGGAGATGCCTCTGTGACCCTGAAATATCTTACAAGTTATCAGTCTGACAATACATAGTATAGTAAATGATTTTAGCTAACCTGCAGAAACCGACCTTAGCTCAGTTGGTAGAGCGGAGGACTGTAGTTGGTACTTATTAGAACATCCGGCAGATAAATCCTTAGGTCGCTGGTTCGAATCCGGCAGGTCGGATTTTATTTTTTCCTTTACTGATGGGATTCATGATGTATATCATCCTTTCTTAGATATTTTATCTTATACATCATGGCACAATAATTTCTTCATGTAAACAGTCATTTTTGGTTGTGCCTAATATTCTTCTCTACTAATAGGTATGTTTTTGTTAAGGTCTTCTATTACTGGTCACAGTTTATGGAGACACCTCTTGGGCCCTGAAATATCTCACAAACAATATGACAATACGTAGTAATTGATTTTAGCCAGCCTGCTGAAACCGACCTTAGCTCAGTTTGTAGAGCGGAGGACTGTAGTTGGTTGAACATCCTGCAGAGAAACCCTTAGGTCACTGGTTCAAATCCGGCAGGTCGGATTTAACTTCCTCTTGCAGTATGAATTCATGATAATTATCATCCTTTCTTCGATATTTTATCTTATACATCATGCCGCAATAATATCTTCATGTGAAAAGTCATATTTGATTGTGCCAAATATTTTTCTCTACAAGTAGTTGTCAGGTTATTGTTAAGGTCTTCTATTACTGGTCATAGTTTATGGATATGCCTCTTTGGCCCTGAAATATGTCACAAGTTATGAATATGACAATTTTTAGTATAGTAATTGATTTTGGCTAGCCTGCAGAAACCGACCTTAGCTCAGTTGGTAGAGCGGAGGACTGTAGTTGGTACTTGATAGAACATCCTGCAGAGAAATCCTTAGGTCGCTGGTTCGAATCCGGCAGGTCGGATTTTTAATTGTTTCCCTTACCAGTTGAATTCGTGACCATTACCATCCTTTCTTCAATATTTTATCTTATACATCATTGCACAATAATTTCTTCATGTGAATAGTCATATTTGGTTGTGCCTAATATTTTCCTCTACAAATAAGTTATGCTATTTTTAAGGTCTTCTATTACTGGTCATAGTTTATGGAGATGCCTCTTTGGTTCTGAAATATCTCACAAGTTATCAATCTGATACATAGTATAGTAATTGATTTTAGCTAGCTTGCAGAAACCGACCTTAGCTCAGTTGGTAGAGCGGAGGACTGTAGTTGTCAAACAGATAATCCTTAGGTCGCTGGTTCGAATCCGGCAGGTCGGATTTTTATTTTCCCCCTTACCAATTGGATTCATGACAATTATCATCCTTTCTTCAATATTTTACCCAACCCGTTAGTTGATGATCCGTTTCCGATCCGATACAAGAAAAAAAATTCGGATACGGATCAGGATTTTGAGAATTAAGTTGGATATATCCGACCGATTAGGTAAAAATTACTCAGATTGGATATCCAATCCGGCTAAAAGTGTCGGATATCCGGATGTTCTTGGATCGGATTCATATCGGCCTTTTATAAAATTACAAGATTATATATTTGAGGCTTCGGATCGGGTATTTGGATATGCACACCCTTAATGAATATGACAATACATCGTATAGTAATTGAGTTTAGCTATCCTGCAGAAACCGACCTTAGCTCAGTTGGTAGAGCGGAGGACTGTAGTTGTCAAACAGATAATCCTTAGGTCGCTGGTTCGAATCCGGCAGGTCGGATTTTTATTTTTCCCCTTACCAATTGGATTCATGACAATTATCATCCTTTCTTCAATATTTTATCCTATACATCATGGCACAATAATTTCTTCAGGTAAACCGTCATATTTGGTTGTGCCTAATATTCTCCTCTACAAATAGGTATGTTGTTAAGGTCTTCTATTACCGGTCACAGTTTTATGGAGTCACATATTTGACCCTGAAATATCTCACGAACAATATGACAATACATAGTAATTCGTTTTAGCTAGCCTGCAGAAACCGACCTTAGCTCAGTTTGTAGAGCGAGGACTGTATCTGGTAGAACATCCTGTAGAGAAACCCTTAGGTCGCTGGTTCAAATCCGCAGGTCGGATTTTTTATTTTTTCCCTTACCATTTGAATTCATGTATATATTTCTATTGTCATCATTTCTTCATTATTTTATCTCATACATCATGCCACAATAATTTCATGTGAACAATCATATTTGGTTGTGCCTTGTGTCTAATATTGTCCTCTAAACGACTAAACATGGTAATATTATTGGTAAGGTCTTCTATTACTGGTCATGAGTTATTAATATGACAATGTGGAGTGACTGATATTAGCTAGCTTGCAGAAACCGACCTTAGCTCAGTTGGTAGAGCGGAGGACTGTAGCTGGTAGAATATCCTGCAGAGAAATCCTTAGGTCGCTGGTTCATTTCGGGCAGGTTGAATTTTATTTTTTCCCTTACCATCTCAGTTCATGATATATATATTTCTATTATCATCCTTTCTTCATTTTTTTTTTTTCTCATACATCATGCCACAATAGGTTTTTCATGTGAACAATCATATGTGGTTATGCTTTGCTCCTAGCATTGTCCTCCACAAATAGTTATTTTATTGGTAAGGTCTTCTATTACTGTTCATAGCTTATGGAGATGCCTGTTTGGCCCTAATGTGTCTCATAATTTATCAATATACAATATACAATATACACTATACCGTAACTGATTTTGGCTCGCCTGCAGTAACCGACCTTGTCTCAGTTGGTTGAGCGGAGGACGGTAGTTAGGAGAACATGCTGCAGAGAAATCCATAGGTCGCTTTGTTGAATCCTGCAGGTCGTTTATATTTTTTTCCTTACCATTTGAATTATTACATATTTCTGTTTTCATCTTTCCTACAAAATTTTATCTTATACATCACACCACACTAATGTCTTCATCTGAACAGTTATATTTGGTTGCGCATAATATTTTCTTCCACAAATAGTTATGGTATTGGTTCCATCTTTGATATACTGTTAGCACAGCTTGGAGAAATAGTTATACCACCCAGTTAGTCAATGTTATTGATTTGCTGTATCAGCAATGATTGATTTGTACACTTGCTGGCTGACTATAGATTGTTGTCCTCTTATTGTTCGATTACTATAGATTATTGACCTCTTAATGCTAGCTTACTCATTGAACTGTGATCATTAGTTGGGTTTGCGCCTCACCACCCTTTTTCCTAGTTCCGGACTTTCTGATCATTATTACCTTACTATAAGCATTTATCTGCTTGATCTTCTGATGCTTGTATTTCTTTTTGGTTTACAGTAGATCAATGAGCAATTTTTTTAATTATTGAACACTAACAAATCATTATTTGATGAATCAATCATGTGAACAATCAGCAAGAGGGCATTTGGTCTAGTGGTATGATTCTCGCTTTGGGTGCGAGAGGTCCCGAGTTCGATTCTCGGAATGCCCCTTAATTATTTATATATTTTTTTCTTTTGGCAGTTCTTTTTTTTAAAAATATTTTGGCAGCATTAATTTGTGGGTTCACCTCCAAATAGTTTGAAGTCTTGGTGCTCGTTTGGTTGGAGCAGTGAAATGAAAACGAAATGGAATCGTATAAGGGGAAGGAAAGGAAATGGAAATGATGGGATTACTTTCATTTGTTAAAGTACCTCTAAAACAAACATAATTTTTTATTGATTCGGAATCATTACGTTACCGGGATTCTTAGTGGTTCCAAACGAGCCCTTAATTTTCTGAAGTTTTGAATCAAACATTTTACTACAGAAAGATGAGTAATTAGTTCCCCTTATTTTGTTATAAATTTTCTTTTGGCAGTTCTTTTTTTTCAAATATATTTTGGCAGCATTAATTTGTGGGTTTGCCTCCAAATATTTTTGAAGTCTTAATTTTCTGAACTTTTTAAATCAAACATTGGCTGGCTTACTACAGAAAGATGAGTGATTGGTTCCACCATTGACCGCTTGGTAGCATGGCGTGAAGAAGTATTTTTTTTTACTCTCCGATTTGAGTGCATCATTATTGACTTTTTATATATTATCAATAGCTACTTTGTGCAGTTGAAGACTTCTTAGTGTTTTTTAAGTTGTTTACTTTGCTAAAGATCGATGCCTGATAGGCCTACTCATTGAATCCTGTCCTTTGCCTGACTTAGAGAAGGATCCTGTCAAATTAACATCAACCAGCAATTGATCTAATGGTATGATTTTCTCATCTGTTTCATTTTCCGAAATGTCTCACTGTCATCACTGATTCAGAATGAGAATGATTTCCAAGATAATACTCAATAACTAAAGTTTTTATTTCTGGCCAGAGATCTCTTGCTCCAGTTTGTACCTTTTGTAGCTCACTGCAACTTCGAGTTAGCTGTCATTTAATTCAGTAAACCATTTTGAATCTATTCAGAAATTAATAGTGAGAAAGAGATACATGAAATCTGAAAACTATGATTTGTTCTTCACAATATGATTCCTTTGCTGGACCATTATAAGATTCATCATATGTTACTATGTTACAACTTACAAGAAGATACATTACCAAGAATGAACCGACTTACCTTAATCAGTAAAATATATTGATTGGTATGCAAGACTGCAAATAAGGCTGGTTCTTTTTCGGCATCTGATTGCACTACTTGCCTAGAACTATCTTACCATGTATTGATCTGCACTATAATTGGTTTTCTTGGTGTGAAGTAACCGACCTTAGCTCAGCTGGTAGAGTGGAGGAGCGAGAGGACTGTAGTTGGTATTCTCAAAGTAGATGATTTATGACCTTTATCATCTTCATTACTGTATCTTTTTGCTTCACAAACTAT
Organism: Fagopyrum tataricum; assembly: GCA_002319775.1. NCBI lineage: Eukaryota > Viridiplantae > Streptophyta > Magnoliopsida > Caryophyllales > Polygonaceae > Fagopyrum > Fagopyrum tataricum. The sequence continues at coordinate 6,941,907 of CM008285.1, read as the reverse complement.
TTATGTCCATGTGGACTTCGATTAACTGAGCAAAATGCTTGGGAATGTCTATCAAATATTTATTTTCTAACACTATTTTCTCCATGAGAATATTATTTTAGCAATGTTGTTTGAGTTGTTCCTAGTCAACTCTTTTGAGTTCTTATTTTTTTGATTTTTGTGTACCAGAATTGCCTCACTATGGATGAAATACTGATAGGATGAATTATTGACACTCCTAGGCATACCCTTTCAATAGATCAATTCAAAAGCACATTCTAGTATTACAGTTCTTGCTTCGGGTATGAGATGTCCTGTGTTTTGATTCTTAAAAGCCTCACAAGTCACAAGTAGTCATTGTGTTTTTTGTGTTTGTGGTATTCATTTAAAGCTTGTGCACCCACATTATTTTTGCAAACACTGTTAGGTGTATCAGTATCAGCATACTATATAATAGATCATTCACTAATTTCGAATCATCTCTTCTAAATTCCATTTACAACTCATATGGCCTTGAAGTTATTTATTCAACCATTGATCTCTAACAAACATATACAGAAGTAACTGTTTGAAGATATTTCAGACGGGCATTTGGTCTAGTTGTAGATTCTCACTTTGGGTGCGAGAGCTCCTGCATTCACATTATTTTGGTGGATTGAATTATTGTTTTACTTTAGAACGATGACTTATTGGTTGATTTGGTTCCATTATTTGATCAATTTGAGGCTGTCTGCTGCACAATGGAAGTTTTTTAACCTGCACGTCTTCACTTTCTCTCTGCATTCACAGTTTTTTTCTAATTTTAATGTCATGGTGAAATTCTTAAGGGTTGAATCTGCAGGTCAGATCTAGTTTTCCTTTCTCAAAGTCTGATTTTTACCTTCTTTCCTGTACACAAATAAAATTGATCAATCTTTGTACAGCATAGAAGAACATCCAAGTAGAGAAGCATAGTATATGAGACCAAACTAGGCAATCCTCAAGTCACCAGTACAAAATCAGCAGATTGGATCGATGATTGTTCTCCACTGTTTATTTTTCTTACATTTCTAAAAGGATATACTTACTTGAACAGTAACTAAGTGTGCATAAAGATGGCACATCCTACATGGCTACATCTATAGCCACCTTGGCCAATAGATACTTTGATTATCTTGATTTCTTGGTGCTTGAAAGATTAATTTTTATTTTCTTAGGATGCTAGAGATTTCGCATTCAGTTCTCCAGGTCCCTGTGTGCAACAAATGAGTGTTAATCTGATGCACAAGAAGGTGAGGTATATTTGTCAATTTTGTTTTCATACTTGATTACCCATTTCTATGTCAGAGTACTGCTAAGTCTGCTATTGCTACGTATGTCCAGTAACTCTAGTGTCAACTTTATTTAATCAATAGCAATCTGAGGGTGAATGCTTTTAGTATATTACTACACTTTAGTATCTTGCAAAGATCAGCTTTATCTAAACATTAGCGGAGAGATTATTTTTGGATGACTTTTTCTCAAAAAAGGGCATTTGGTCTAGTGGTATGATTCTCGCTTAGGGTGCGAGAGGTCCCGAGTTCAATTCTCGGAATGCCCCTAGTAATTTTTTCGATTTCTGTTGAAATATTCTTTCTATTGCCATGATGGAGACAATGTCAAGTTCTCGCATATAATTGGAGAGTGGTCAAAGTGTTCTCGGCTCTTCAGCCTAGCCTTGGTCGCAGCCCCATCCCTATTTGCGAGCCAACATAGGAACGGAAACCTTGCAGGTCAAATTCTACAAAACATTCAGGCTTATTAGAATCACCACAATATTATAATGTTAAACACTTAATTTTTAATCAATGTACATCAACCGACCTTAGCTCAGTTGGTAGAGCGGAGGACTGTAGTTTTCAAACAGATGATCCTTAGGTCGCTGGTTCGAATCCGGCAGGTCGGAATTTTTTATCTTATTATTGTTGTATCTTCATTATTGTAATAGTTCGTAGCCTCTTAGGGGAAAAGGCGAGAATAGAGATTAAGCGAGTTGTTAGATTATAGATATTTGGTCAAGTTATAATTTTGCTTTGAGAGGTTCCCAGTACTATTCTCATAATCCCCCTTAAAATTTATGTTATATGTATTACAACGACCCTAAACCATTTATTCGTTTAATTTTTGACCCAGTCTTTCAAAATAGTCGTGGTGTAATTGTTAGTATGGCTAATTGGCTACTTGATGAGTGAAAATCTATCACTGTACACATAAATGTAAAACGGATAAACTATTTTTTCTTTAAATAGACGCAAGATTAAAATAAGATGTTCTAAAGATTACAATTATATAAAATTAGAGACCGATATAGAAATTATATAAAGTTAAAATTGTATGTGTAAAAAAATGTTACATAAATATGAGAAAAAGTCGTGGGCCAATGATTATCATATAATAAACTAAAGTTACTCTTGTTTATTGCTAAATATAATTTATATAATTTATTTTTAAAAATAGTTTTTCTTGCGATGAATAAATTGATATTTTTTTTTATTTTTTTTTGTAATTCATAAAATAGATAATTAGATATGAATGATTGGTGAAAGAAAAAAGATTTATGATGATTTTTTGTAATTTACAATTTTAAGAATGATTATGTGAAAAGTACCCTAAATAGGTTATAGGACTCGAACTGAACCCGGCCCGTTGTCACCCGATTGGTATTGCCGCATCCACAACAAAGCTGAGAGAGGAAGAGAGAAGCTCCGTCTAATGGATTCATATTAGCGATTGACGATTGTGAGTGCTCGCATCGCATGTTTGGTATGTTCGACTTCTCCCTATCTTTCTGTTTGATTTAACACTTTGCTTGAAGTTTGTTGTTTGATTTCGGATACAATTATGCACGAGTCAACCTAGAAAGTAACTGTGTGTAGAAAATGCTGTAATCTTCACTTGTAGGCTTGAAATCACTTAGTAGCAATTATACAATTGATCTGGATTGGGCTAACGAAGTACGAAGTGATTTTATAGTGCTACGAAGAAACCCTATTTTCTATGTCGGGTCCGTTTTGAGTTTTTTTATTATCGATCTGCTCTTGAAATCTCCGGACTTGTTTGGTTGAGCAATATAATGGTAGGAATTATTTAGCGTTAGTGAATATGATCGAGTTGTTATCCTTGAAATTCCCGATACACACAATTCCTAAATAGTATACTAAAATTTTCTTACTGCTGGCTGAAGTTTTTCTGCAGCAATTTGTATATTTTTTCTGCTGATTATAACTTTGATTTAGTTGTCATCCACTTCAGTAGACCCGTTCTGTTATGGTTAGATATCCATGCAACTAGACATTTGTGAGTTATTCTTCATAGCATAATCAGCTACCGTCATAGTAAGCTTCATGATATGTTAGATTGAGATAAATTGGCTAGAATGTGATGAGGTTTAACTTAAGTCAGTATATAGACTGGGTGGTGGATTAGTCTTCAGATAAGCTCTTCTATTATTAGTCCTAGTTTCGTATAGGGTTCTCCTGGTCACACCTAGCATAAGGGGGTCTGCACCTGACTAGGCCAATGCCAGGCGGTTTCTGTTACGAAGGAGATACAATTAGAGATATTTATGTTAAAAAATAGCTTAAGTAGTATTTTTAAAATTGCTAATGTTATGATATCAATTGATTTACTGATATTTTCCTAGTTCTTATTTTTATCTTACTAGATAAGTTCCACACATCTGGCAGACTCTTCTTTTCCTCCCCTCCCCTATTAGTTTAACCACTCCAAGTCTATTGTCTACATCTTCAATCAAAGCTCTCTAGCTTTCCAATAAGTCCAACTCCATCTCCACTCAGCCTTTGCTATTCCGAGGTCTGAGCAATTGCAGCATCAATGTCTTGAGTCTTGACATGTTCCACAACCTTTGAAGGCTTGTGAACTTTCAGGTTATTTGTTGAACACTTGAACTTGGTTTTACAATCAAATATGAATTTAAAAGGGTTTTTTTAGGATATTAAGATATTTCGGTAGGTATTGCCTAGGCTCTATGTGCCACGTGCCTAGACTCCAGGACCCCTGCGCTTAGGGGCAACTCTAGCCTTTAACCCCAAAGTATCTTATGAGTTAAGAATGATATGGAGTACATACTTCTATCTGGTTTGCAACAACTGACTTCAGCTAAGTTGGTAGAGCAGTGGGCTGCAGTTAGTAGAACATCTGGCATGTTTATATTTGAATCGTCTTATTAAATTCAAACCCAAGCCTAGAATTCCAATGTTAACTGATCACACAAACTTAGCAAAATGCAAAGAAAATGTATAGCTATATTTGTTTAGTAGTATCATAATTGACTAATGAATTTCATCAATTGGCTAACATGGCTGGGTAGCCTCTGAGTACCCAATGATTTGTGACATTTCTCTTATAATTATCAGTTAAATGACACTTGAGTTTATTGCATATACTTCTTCTTGAAGAGAAATTTCCGAGAAATTATATGTCATTAAAATGTATGATACTAAGTGCGCATAACCTTATTGCTGGTATAACTATTTGAATTCCTCTAAATTTGCATCATTATCTACATGTTTTGTATTATTCAATGAATTAACTTCTCTCTCTGTTTTATAGGTCTGTTGAAGGAAGGATTGCTGTTGGATAAGCTTTGTGTGTGAAAGATTTGGGAACAGGAAGGTTTCTCTTTGTGCATTGAGTTGTTAGTATCCACTTGTGATTGAATTATGTCAAGTAAGAAAGAAGAGAAAAGCCAGGCTGCAGCTGATAAGATCAAAGCTGCAACCCTTACGGCTGCAAAGGGGCTAAGCAGGGCTCAAGCAGAGAGGGCGGCAACAGCAGCAGCTCGAAATGTTAACGCATATGGGCAGAAGGAAGAAGGGCCGAGCAGGTGGCAGGAGAGAAAGGAAGCGAAGCGTCAGATGTATTTGATGAGTACCGAGAAGGCAGTGAGGCTTGGTGAGAGGAAGACCACAAGTGCTGCTATGGGGGGAGGTGTTGCTTCTCAGTGTCAAAAGTGCTTCCAAACAGGCCACTGGACTTATGAGTGCAAGAATGAGCGGGTTTACATCTCACGCCCTTCTCGTAGCCAACAGCTTAAGAATCCCAAGCTTAGACAGAAACTGATGACCTCATATGAAATGGATAACCCTGATATTCAAGATGAGGAGAATGTGGAAAAGAAGGATGATGAGAAATCTGGGAAAAAGAAGAAGAAAAGTAAAAGGAAGTACAGAGATGATTCAAAGTCTGGAAGTGATAGTGAGGCTTCGGTTTTCGACTCTGATAGCAGGTCTGAGTCTTCTTCTGCTACTGGCTCAGACTCGAATTCATCAAGTGACAGCTCATCCTCGGATTCAGAAGAAGATAGAAGAAGAAGGAAGAAAAGGAAGCAGAAGAAGACTGTAAGGCGTAGTAGGAGCAAGAAATACGCCTCGTCTTCAGAGGACGACTCTGAAGACGGTTCAGATTCAGACTCGGATTCTGACGATCGTCCATCCCGCCGAAAGAAGAGTAGAAAGCATAGCAGGAGACGCTAGACAAGGGCATTGGATTCCCGTGATGTTGAGTTTGTTTGGTGCTATGCTGTTGGGTTTTTTCATGATCTGAAACTATGAACTGCTTTGTGTTGGTCTTTGTGTAGGACTGCTGTCTGACTTTATTATAGCCTGTTTGTTTGGTTGGAAATTATAGCAGTAGATTGCTTTGTATTTGTATGTTCTTTTTTATAGCAGAAGATGCTTATCAACATGTTAACGTGGCTGGTGATCACAAGTTTACAATGTGTTACTGGCGTGAAATTGTTGGAATATTGCATAAACAAATAAAATATTGCATAAATAACACTAATATGATATTTGAATATGGGACAATTATATATTATTTTAAGTATGAACTTAAAATTAAAATTTATTAGAACTAAAAATTAAATTATATATATACAAATTAAAACTAGGTAACTCATTTTTTAATCAATAATTGATTAGTACAAAGAAAATAAGTGATAGTAATTATATATATATATGAGATTTTTATACGTGGGTAAATTGTTATATGGGTATATTATTAGTTAAAATTTGTTGGAGATAAATTCATATTTATGCTGAAAAGTATGTGATTGGTAGAAGTAAAAAATAACATATCATGTATTGACATTTAAACTATAAAAAGAAAAGAAAAATGTTTTTTTATACCAAAAAAAAAAAACTTTCTATAAATATATTTTTCGCAAAAAAAAAAAAACACTTTCTATAACTATAAATTGATCTACCTTTTTATTTACTATTTGTATTTTCAAAACACTATTTCCTACATTTTCATGTAATTCTTTACATTTTACCATTATTTTCATACATATTTTTAAAGTATAGTACATCAACAAATATTATACCTTCTACTTTTAGTTTTTTAATATGTGATTGTTTCTATGATGACAGTTATAGAATACCGGGTGGAGTATTTGTTTAACTATCAAACCTTCTATTTATATCATAAAACCGTACAATTTTACCGATCTAAATCAAGCGGATTTAAGTTCTCAAATTGTCAGCCTTACTTGATAACCTATATGGGATAGCAACTCCATGAAAATAGTTAGCGTAGATAAATTGTGTTCATAATCCACCTCGAAAGAATTAAGGAAAAATCGTTCCAAAAGAAAAAGAAAGTTCGTTAAAAATTTCGTACGTACAAGCAAAATTAATTAACGTAAAAACAAATGGGTAAAATCTATGATACAATAAAATAGCGTAAAATTACTATAAAATCAAAGATACAAAACCATTAAAAATAATTATCAACTTAAAATTGTACAATAAAATCAAAACTACAAAAAAAATTCGTTAAAAAATCTTACCGGATGAAATATTAACGTAAAAATATTCTAATAAATAATGATCCAATAAAAATAAATAATTTATATATATATATAGGATTATGATCAGGTAAGAACATGTTTTTACCCTAATAAATAAAAACAAATTTAGACCCACGATTTAATTTATTTGACAGATATGATGTATTAGTATATTGAGACGACAATTAATGAAATATTTGTTGTTTTCATGTGAGTTACGTAATATACACTTTCTTATGACTATCAACTCGTGAACGTCAAATGTGTTTGTGCTTGAGTCGGTTTGCCGTGCTGCTTTTGTAATCGACTAATCGTGCTTATGACTATAAGTGTCGCTTTCCATGGCTACCTGTGTTGCTTATGGGTTGCACCGACTAGTGCATGACGTCAAATGAATCAGTTTCGTGTCATAGTGACTTCAAAGTGATTTCACGAGTTCTGCTTACGGCTACTACTGAATATTAAGTAGGTCATATATTTCAATTCAACATGTTGTACGTATTATGAATTTCAAGACACGTGCAACCATTTGAACTAGAAATGGGTTATTTCTATTGATGCACGACTAAAAATTACACACAAGAGCACAAATTCATTATATTCAAGTCTATGCATGAGTATTATGAATCATGCACGAGTAGAAAACATAACTTCAACAAGATATAATAATGATATTTCCGGATATTTTTTTTTCCAAACGAGAATAAATGAATATCCGTGCACATTAAACTGGAATATCACATTGTTTAGTTTCCATATAAGAAACATAATATTTCCGTATATATATCGTTATCATAATAACGATTAATACAATAAAATTGATATGAACGATTACTTTTTATAGACAATCAATGTGAGACGTTCATGTTTTAATCTGACGATCCTTATATGTTCTTATTTCTTACGTAAAACATGTTCTCACCGGAACATAACGTTAATTGTAAGAGCTACATTTCGAAATCCTAGATCTAGAACAGTCGCCCGCCATCTTTAATTTATATTGTTTTAGTAGTTATATATTAATTTTGTAGAAAACATATCACATTATTCGTCTCCGTTGTTTTCATCTTAAATCTTCCTAATCCATCCAGCTTTCACTATTTGTAATTTTTCAATTTCGCAATTTTATTTTTCGTTTTTAACTTTTTACTTGATAGCCCCAACACAGGAATGTTGTAAGACAATTAATACAAAGACTCTAATTCATCTTCTTGTACTATTGTGACATTGTGAGTTATTCATCTTCTTGTATTATTGTAAATATTTTCTCCCTCTAATTCGCTTGAACCGATAATAAAGCAATCATCTTTGATCAAATCAACAGAGGGTCAAAGATCATTTTTTATTTTATTTTTAAAACCGATGCCTGAAAATCATGATGGCTGGAACAAATACATAAAAAAAAAATTGTTGTCATTGTTTTTGTATTTTTATCACAAGACGAGAATAATCTACGTCTCTCGCCTCAACCCAATTTGTTGCCACTATTTTTGTATTTTTTTTATTGCAAGACGAGAGTAATCTACGTCCCTCACCTTAACCCTTAACAGGAAACCAAACACAAGGAAGCACAATTTAATATACAAACACTCTAGTTATACAAATTCTCAAGATGTCGGTTTTACCAGATAACTGACGTGGGATAGCAAAATTCATGAAAATATTTAACGTAAATAAATTGTGTGATTGTGTTGATAATTTTCCAAAAAAATAAAGAAAAAATCATTTGTAAAAATAATCGTACTTACAAATTAAATTACTAAACGTAAAAAACAAATGGGTAAAATTTATACCGCAATCAAACTAATTAATGTAAAATTGTACTTCAAAATCAAAACTAGTTTTTTTCTTGTCTCTTATCCAAAATGATCTAGTTTTACCCAAATATCAAATTTGAGATGTAAATGTTAAAAATAGAGAACTATGAAAAGTTCAGTTTAACAAAAAGGTGATTTTAATATAATTTTTAAATAACAAATAAGATGTAACACTTACAAAAAAAATTTAATTTACAACGGGTAATCACTTATTAATATATATAACTTTTTTAAAAATTTACATCGAGATAGAAGGTAGGTGGACAACAAGCTGTGTCGTCAAACCTTTCAGAATAGCAAATCTTATCATCCTGAACACTACATTTAAAGACCTAGGCAACATAACATTACCATACAAGACCCATTGTACCCTCTTGAGAATCTCAACGGCATCGGACGCAAGATTACCAAACGTATCAAAAGCGAACGGAAGAAACACATATTGATTTTCGATGCAAGTCTTCTCATGCTTAGTCATCTTTGTAGAGGCCGCGTTGAGGGCTGTTTTACCCACCACACTTATATTATAATCGAAAAATAATTTGTTACTTACTATATAAAAAATTATATACTTATATGCTAAAATTAGAATATGATATTATCTAATTATCTTATAAATAAAAGTGGAAAGATTTTTAAGGATATCTTAAAAAAATATTTAGAAGATTGTGGAAGATTAAAAATAAATACAATATATTTTATCGTCTATATGAGTGATTTTATATTTATAATAATTTGTAAAGTTATAAAATGAAAATGACACGTGTCACGTAGTTAATAAGAGAATGACATGTGACACGAAGGTCTTTTGTTTTAATATAAGTATATTAATTAGGTATAATTTAGAAAGTATTACTATTATACTCCCTCTAATTCTCAATATTTGAAATTACAATACCAATATTTTGGTTCATAATATTTGAAATCACATTAATACTTTAAATTTTCCTCACATATAATTGTATATACCTTTTCAATTATTATTTGTAGTTCCAAAACACTATTTCTTCTATTTCCATATAACACTCTATATTCTACCATTATTTTTATACAAAAACTATAAATTATAGTACATCAGTATATATTACGCCTTCTATTTTTAGTTTTTTTTTGTTGATAAGGGTGACGAGGAGACCGAAATCTCGCTCGTATATTATTAGACAAAAGACAAAACGGGCATTAACCCGGTACAAGTCTAGGAGTAGCAACTCCTATAACATCGTTCTTTAAAATAGAAAAAAGACTGATAGGAGGAACATGAAAAACATGATAACCAATCGGAACATTAAAGAAAAGAGAGGCGAGATGATCCGCGGCAGCGTTCGCTTCTCTAAAAATATGGTGGAATCGGATGACCCAATTCCTTCGAAGGAAGCCTTGACAACTAGATACCAGACTAAAAAGAGGGTGAATGTTAGAGATCTCTTGATTCACCGTATTGAAGGCCATGAGGGAATCAATCTCCACTTCGAGACGTCGAATGCCGTTGTTCCAAGCAAGATGTAGTCCCATACAAAGACCCAAAGCTCGGCAATCAAGACCGAGCCTACACCAATATTAAACATAAACCCGGTAGTGTAGTGCCCGGAATCGTCCCTAATCAGACCACCAACCGTGGAGTACATAGATCTACTATTGAAAGAACCATCGGTGTTCAATTTGCTCCACACCGTGGAAGGGAAATTCCATCTGACGTTGGACCAAACAGCAGGCCGCAGCAAAGAGCGGTTCTTAACATTCATAAGGGCTAGAGCTAGTTGCTTCATTTGTGAGGCGATGAAAATGACCCTATCAGTTGGTGACTTGTCTAAACGGAAGACAAAACCGTTCCTCCATTTTCAAATCCACCAAACCGACATAGCAAACCAGCAATTCCAGACAAGATTCTCACCATGAACCTCAGCATTAGAAAGATTAAAGATAAGCCACTCGTTACCTTTTTAAGGCAAAAAAATGGCCCAGCCATGTCTTTTGTGATCAGATTACCCCAAAATTTTGAGAGCAAATCACAGTCCCTTAAAAGATGCAAGATGGATTCAGGGAGAGAACCACAACAAGGACAAAGATCGCAGTCGTTGAGATGACGCCGCGCTCTTTCAGCATTATTCATTAATCTCCCCTTGATCATTAACCAGAGGAAAGTTTTGATTCTTTCGGCAATCTGCAGCTTCCAAATAATGCAGTAAAGACGTTTTTCGCACATATCTATGTCAAGGCTCGGAACCATCCTACGATAAGCTGAAGAGGAGGAGAAACTGCCGTTCGTCTCAAGCGACCAAGACACACAGTCAGAATTCCCAGTGAATTGATTAAAGTTGATATTAAATATTCTCAGCAACGCGTGTGCAGGATGACAAGAAGAAAGCAGATCCCAACACTGTAACGCCCGGAATTTTATTCCGGACTTGAGCGCCTTGTAGTTATCCCGTAGGCCCGAGATGCCGAGTGCCGGGATTTCTTCTTAAGAAAATCCCGAGCCGACTCGTCGTTTTTCCTCTTTTTCCGCGTTCCGACCCTTCGTTCCGGGTTAAAAATGACAAGGGGTCATTTCCGACCCCTCGGTCCGTGTGAGGGACAAGAGGTCAGCTGACCCCTTGATCCTCACACCTCCTTTTCAGCCTTGTCTCCCTCTCTCTCCTCCCTTGCTCACATTTCACGTTAGACACTTCCACACTTCTCCTCTCTTCTCTTCCGTCCTCTTCCCTTCTCCATTGTTGCTTGAAGCTTGCATGTGTGGACTACAGTAGGGAAACTACAGATCTGGTGTGGTAAGGCCCTTTTCTCCCTCCCTTCCTTCCTCTCCATGGTTGTTCATCCCTTTCTTCTTCCCTCCTTCATCCATGGCCATGGATGAAGCTTTGAGAGGTTTTCACTCAAGTCCCTTGCATGCTTGTGTTCTTAGCTCGTTTAGGTCGATGAGAGGTGCCTAAGACCAGTGGTGGGTGTTTGGAGAAGATCCAACAAGGAAAGAAGGACTTTGAAGCCAAGGATTCACGATCGAGACGAAGAAGACGAGCTTCTGCAACGTAACCGCGGGGACGGATCATCACGACCGCGGGAGCGGCCCGCCGCAGGTGCGGCCAGCACGGCCGCAGGGGCGGCCAACACAGCCGCAGGGGCGGCTCGGCACGCCGCAGGGGCAGCTCCGAGCTCCAGACCACGGACCGCCGCAGGTGCGGCTGACCACAACCGCGGGGCGGCCCTGACCGCTGCAGGGGCGGTTCCTGCTCCGCCAGAGGGCTGCAGGGGCGGCGGCGCCAGCCTTCCGCAGGGGCGGCTTCTGCTCCGCTGGGGCGCCAGCTTGACTCCGCGGCAGCGTTTCTTCGACAGTAGGTTCCTTTCCTCCCTTCCCCTTCGTTCATTCCTTAGATTTGTTGTTGAATCATGTAGTAGCATGCTTAGGATGGCCTAGAGTAGCTTGAGAATGCCACTTAGTGGTTGTGAACCTAGGAGCCCTTAAGGCTCGATGTAATTGTTGGATATGAGCATGTGAGCATGATGAATCTTCTAGGCTAGCTTGTGCCTCCTTGGTTGAGGATTAATATGTTGTGGAATTATGAACTGTTGTGGGATGTTTCATGTGTGGAGAGTGTGTGGTGAGTACTTGGGACCTAGGATGCATTCCTAGTTTGAGGTTTAGGTGGTCTTGCATAGATCACTAAGAGTGAAGTCTATATTGATATGCATATCTCTTGTGAGAAGGTTGTGGGCTTCCTCCTTAAGGGAAGCAAGAGTGTGGTGACTTGGGTTTTGTGACGAGGTAAGTCTAGGGACTTACTTAGCTCGTATTTGACGTATTAGCATTGATGTGTGTTTGGTGGTGTGTGTTTATGTTCTTGTTATAACATCTAAACCGGTAAATAGGACCACCGACCTTATATAATTTGGCCCAAGTGTATGATAAAGGGCGGTGACATCACTGCCTACGACCGAGTGAGTCTAGGAGGTTCTCGGCGACTAGCCCGGCGGGTCAGATGGCCGGGTGCATCCGTACCATTCTTTGCCGGTAAGTAGGGACCGAGGCGAGACCACGGTGGTCTCGTGTCACAAACCGAAGTTGAATTAGAACGGGATACGACTTAATAATATAAAGATAATAAACTGGACTTGTGTGTTTTATGTTATGTGTTATGTATGTGTTTGTGCCTTCACCGCTTTTCTAATGCTTCGAATATGAGCTAACGGTTTTAAACCGTGTTGTAGATGATTTGCAGGTTAGGGACGCCGCCGAGTGAGGTGGAGGAGTGGACAGCCGGGGGTCTCCGTACATTATAGGACGGGGACGTTTTTTAGTCATGTTTCATATTGTTGTTCATGGATGTTGTCATACGTTTAGACTTCGTATCAGGTTATGTTGTTTTGAGGACTCGGCTGAGTTTCCACGTTGTGTTCTTACCTTTCAGTGTCTCGCATACATTATAAACGTTTTCGAGTTTTGCCTTTATTTGTGCCTTGTTGGAAGGTCCGGTGAAATTGTTGTCAGACTAAGGGTCGGGACCCATTGTGAGGTCTCGCCCGTAGCATCCCGAGTCCCGCGGATTTGGGGTGTTACAAGCACCAACCCGACAACTCATTCCAATAATCAGAGACCAATGCAGAGAGGTCCTGACCATCCAGTGAACCTAGGGCCACTTCATAAAGAGTCTTGTCAAGACACCAACGATCAATCCAAAACCGAGTCTTCATTCCATCATGTACCACCCATTTAACACCATGTAAGAGCAGCTCGTTTTTATCCCACAAAAGACCACGTAAGATATGTGAGCCATTCCTTCGGGAGGAGCAATCCAAAAACTCAGAAGCACCCCTTAAATTATACTTACCGGCAACAATCAGGGCCCATAGACTGGAACTATCAGTAACGAACCTCCAAGTCAGCTTACAAAGCGAAACAAGGTTATTATCCCTTATGGACTTCACGCCCAACCCACCTAAGTCCATTGGTTTACAAACATCAGATCATGCCACCAAATGGATGCCCTTCTTCTTCTCTACCCCATCCCATAAGAAAGAGCGACATACTTTGCCGATCTCTTTACAAATAGGAGAAGGCAACTTGCAAGTACGCATCACATACGACGGGAAAGTAGAGAGGACAAATTTCACAGAGTAAGCCTACCTACAAAGATGAGTAATCTACCTTTCCAGGAAACGAGTCTTGTTTTAGTTTTAATAGAGAGAATTTGGCGTATAACCGATCTAAAATTACTAATTTAGAAACTACTACCAACTTTTCAAGTTTTGCAAAACTATCCACCTAATTTTTTAAAAAAAGAAAATTTCACAATACTAGTTGAGAATACTTTTTTTCACATTTTTTTTTGACTTTCCATAAGCCTTTTTTATACCTTATGAATTGTCAAACAAACATTTTTTTTAAAAAAACTTTTAGATTGTTAATAAGACCTTTGACAACTTATATAGGCCATCAACAAGGCTTTTTAACACCTTGTGAATTGTCAATAAGTCTTGACAACTTCTATACTACAATAAACACCATCAAACAAACTACAAGCTGTTAACACATTAAAAAAATCGGAAAGCAACCTAGACAAAACTATCTTCAATGCAATACAACAGTGGACAGGGCGGAATAGTTAGGATCTTTGAAGCTGAGCGAAGCACAACAACACAATCAAGAAGTTGAAGACATACAAAAAGGAAAGGAATCCCATTTAATTTGTTGAGAAGCTCATCATTATAGAAACAAAGAAGAAAAAAAAAAGTAATACAATAGTTTATTAAGAAGATTCGTGATTGAATTGGAGGTGGAGTTTCTCAAATTCAACAGCCTTGAAGGCCATTATATTTACGCATTGTTGACACTATTTCTTCATTCATATTCAACAAGAGATTTAACGATATAAAATACTATAACAAGTTTTCTACTATACAAAAGACTATTTGGAACTATATTATACAACAATAGGTATAGACTATCGAAGAGAAGCTATGATTGATGACAACAAATCCGTTTTGATATGGAGAGAAGAGGAGCGAAGAAAACCTAGCTTGTGTGCCATCGTTGAAGGGAATTTGGAGAGTAGATAACACGGATTTGGATTTTTAGGGTTGAGACAACCCTAGCCCGTGTGTCCCTTATTGTGTGCCATCGTTGAAGGGAATCATCTTCATCAGGAAAAACAACATTGATAATAGTGATGGAGACACGCAGAAGAGGACGGGATTGAAAGAGATCAATGATGCTTTTAGCGAAGAAGATGCACAATTAAATTCAAATATAGATTAAATCTAACTAAAAAAATCGATATGTTAGATCCGAAGAGGTTGTTTACCAATTATTTTATAAAATTAAAGTGGTTAGTTTTGAAATTTTATAAATTTAAAAAGTTATTTTGAAATTTTCCCTTTCTTAATACGTGTGATTTCTTGTTCTAATGTCTATTATTAAGAATCGGAGCATAAAATACGCAGCCATTTATCTAACCGACCTAATTTGCCGCCGCATCCACTATACAGTACACACCCCTACTGCGAAGTACGGACGATTAGAAGAGGGAAGGAAGAGATCTCCATCCGACGGATTCATGGATGTTATTATAGATTATCAGTCATATGCTTGGTATGTCAACTTCTCCCTATCTTTCCGTCACTTAGTTGATGTTTCTTGCTTGTTTGCGGAGATAACTACGAAAACCTAATTTTGATTGGAATGACGAAAACCTAATCAACTGGACAGAAAATGATGAAAAGTATCCAGTACCTGAAACTTTCACTTGTAGGCGTGTGTAGTCACTTCGCCGCTATTTTAATATTTGACCCGGATTGTGCGCTTATGAACCATGAAATGATTGCGTCGTGCTAGGATGAAATAGGCTAATTAAAGTAGATTAATCTATGTGTCCGTGGAAAATTCAGACTTATGTGCTCCATATGTTACGCGTTACCGAATGAATCTAATGATCTGCATGATTTAGCGTTACTGAATGCAATTGTAGCTCATTCACTTTCAGAGGAAGTCCAACAGCAATTCTGAATTAGATTTGATTGGGTCTTAGTTATTGCGCTCCTTTCTCTTGACATCCAAGATGGCATGAGTATGAATATAATGTCCAAGACTCGAAGAGTACACTGAATAAGATGAATTTTCTCACTAAGCTGTTTGCTGCAATCTGTATCTTTTGTTATCACAAGTACAGTGAGTACTACATGTAAGATGGAGTTCTTATGAAGTTATTCTGCACAGTTTAATTCCCACAGGAACTGTTTATCATAATAAGATGCATTATTATATGTTAGATTGAAATAAATTGATAAGAATGGATGAACATGAAATTAGTATGTGAGATAAACTCTGGGTAAATGAGTCTTTGGATAAGCTCTTCTAATATTGTCCTGCTTCTACCGATGCTTATCTGGTGTTGGAGTATCTCATAAGTTATCAATATGGTGATGTGTAGAAAACCGACCTTAGCTCAGTTGGTAGAGCGGAGGACTGTAGTTGGTAGAACATCCTTGCAGAGATCCTTAGGTCGCTGGTTCGAATCCGGCAGGTCGGATTATATTTTTATCATTCTTTGATCTTATGTTTTCGATTCATTGTTTTCTGTCACAATATTTTGTCCATGTAAACTAATTTTAGTTTATGATGCTTGAGATCTTGATTGTCGAAAGAGCAATTGGTTTAGTGGTATTTTCTTTCATTATTAACTATATTAACTGTAAAACAAATATGATCACGATCACAAATTAAAAAGTCCCCACCTTAGAAACATACCAATAACATAAGCCACAAGTCACAACCTTTGAAATCCTATGAAATCCGGCAGGTCGGATTATATTTTTATCATTCTTTGATCTTATGTTTTCGATTCATTGTTTTCTGTCACAATATTTTGTCCATGTAAACTAATTTTAGTTTATGATGCTTGAGATCTTAATTGTCGAAAGAGCAATTGGTTTAGTGGTATTTTCTTTCATAGGATTTCAAAGGTTGTGACTTGTGGCTTATGTTATTGGTATGTTTCTAAGGTGGGGACTTTTTAATTTGGGATCGTGATCATATTTGTTTTACAGTTAATATAGTTAATAATGAGTATCAGTAGTATGATTCTTGTATGTAACTATCTGAGGATTTTTGTTCTCGATTGCTAGAGTGCCTAGTTATCCTTCGGAATTGATTGCTAGTTGGAAATTATCGTACTCGAGTCTGAAACTCAATTGTTGTGAGAGCTTTTGGTCTAGTGGAAGCTCTCTCTAATTGCGAGGTCGCAACTACAAGTTTGATTAATGTCGCATCATCAATGATTATTGTGTGTAGTATGTTGGTAATGTGACTTGGATTCCCATATTTTTGTGTTTGGTGTGCCTATATCATCTTACAATTGATCAATGGCTGATGGGTTTATTGATCCTTGTAACTTTGATCTACATCAGTAGTCATATGTTCTTCATCTTTGTGAATCCTTCATGGATTACTCTAGATCAAGAAATGGTTTTTTCATTCGTTGACTTCTAGCAAACAGCATTATAGAGACAATGAGTTTGATGCCAAGAGGAGGGCATTTGGTCTAGTGGTATGATTCTCACTTTGGGTGCGAGAGGTCCCGAGTTTGATTCTCGGAATGCCCCACAATGAAGCTCTTATATATTTTGTCAATGATGTTTGTTTAAAGTTGCATCTCAACACCCTCTAATTCTTTCTTTTTTTTAATTTAATATTTTTTTTAATCTATTTGAACCAATATGGACTTGGAATATATAGATCAATTATGTACATATTGGTTTCATTCATTGACGTTTTCTAAATATAACTTACAATCGTCGCATTACAAGTTCATCAAGTTTGGCATTTGGTCTAGTGTTGTGATTCTTGCTTTGGTGTGAGACATTTAGTTTGATTCGCTGATGTCTGCAACTAGGCAATGTTCTTCCAGTGTTATAGTGTCACCAATCTATATGTGATCATGTGCTTTCATATCTTTTTTATTTAACTTCCTGTACTTGGTGAACCAATATTGCTTACTTAATATTTGATCCCGTGGCTTCATATGTTCTTAATCTCAACGAGTCGTTTTCTCTCCTTTGGATCAGTGATTTATAGTTCCTCTCCCAAGTGTAACAACAATAGGGCATTTGGTCTAGTGGTATGATTCTCGCTTTGGGTGCGAGAGGTCCCGAATTCGATTCTCGGAATGCCCCTCACCCTGTCGATTGTTTTTTATCTGAATCATTTTTAATTATGTTTTTGTTTCCACACTTTGAAGTCTCTGTTACATTATTTTGTTTCATATTCACTTACTATAGGTCGATGGCTTTTTAGGTGTGCAAGGTCCTGTATTTGATGCTCAGAATGACCCAGCAGAATCACTTGTGAATATCATCTTTTACTAATCAGAAAGCCCAACAATTATGGTAGAAACAGACCTTGCCTTAGTTGCTAAGTGGAGGGTGGCCATAGTGTGTATATAAGAAAAAGATCATCTCTGGCTCTAATCTGCAGGTCAGATCTTTTTTTCTCTCCTTCAAGAATCTGGTTATAGCCATCTTTTTAATACGTATAAAGTTTGATCTATCCTTGCAGTTGCAGAGCATATGAGGAACATCCAATTAGAGAAGTATAGCCCCTGTAAACTAGGTAAATTCTCAAGTCATTGGTTCAAATTCAGCAAGACGAATCAATGTTTGCTCTGCAAGGTTTCTTTTTCATCCATTTTCATATAGTTTACACTACTATTTTACCAGTATTTATGTGACAATTATTTTCATTGCATAAAAATGGCACATCTTATATCTGCAACCACCTTTGTTAATAGATATTTTCTTTGTTATGATGTCTCGGTGCTTGAAATTTGTCATTCTTGCTCTTAGGTTGCTAGAGGCTTCTGCACACAACAAAAGCGTGTTCATCTGTTGTGAAGGAAGGTGAGATCCTTTTTTTTTTCCATACTTGAATAACTGTTTATATGTTTGTGTACATGCTATGTATGTCCAATAACTCCAGGATCAGCAAAATTGGTTACTTGGTTGTTTGAGGGTGAGTGCTTGGCTTAATTTTTAGTTGTTTCCAGAAAAGAACATTGCAAGTTGTGGATGATTAATTTGCAAAGAGGGCATTTGGTCTATTGGTATGATTCTCGCTTAGGGTGCGAGAGGTCCCGAGTTCAAAAATCGGAATGCCCCAGTAGAGATAACTTGATCGAAGCTTTTTGACAATTTTTGCTTGCACGAGTGATGAGTTAAAAGAACACATCTATTTGGTTGGTATCATATCACAAATCTAGTTCTTTGATGTCCATGTGCCTCACAAATTTCAAGCAATGCTCATTTCCCCCTGTTTTATTTGATGGATCGCAATGCCACATGTTCACTCATTGAAGAAGCCACTAGGGATTTAGCGCAGCTTTAATTTCTTTCTTATTCAGCTACAAGTTTTCAAGGTCACCGCTCAGGCGCTCACTATCTTAAGTATTCATTCCAGACCAAAAATGACCCAAACTTTATTCTCATCTGCTCAAATCAAATGCACTAATGTTCACAGCCTTGAGTGTTTGTTCAGCAACAAGCCCTTTTGCATGTTCCCAAATTTTAGTCACCATCATTAAGAAGTGGAGTATCTCGCTTACATACCC
>CM008285.1:6912690-6917690 GCA_002319775.1 Fagopyrum tataricum | reverse complement strand
TTATGAATTGGTTTTCTAATCTTTTTCGGATTTGAATGATGAACGATTTTCGGGTGTTAACATGTGTATGTAGTTCAAATTCATATGATTTTGAAATGAATTATTTGTTCTTAGGTTTTCTATTTCAACGGGTTCAAGTGTCATTCATTTTATTAAAAGTGTGTTCGACGACAAGTCTGGGAGGTGGAGCTACTGAAGTCGAACATTTCCGACCTAGTGTGAAATATTACCATCTCCAATGATGGGTGATGAAGGTCTACAAGATACAAAGTTGGATATGGAGGACTAGATGAACATGAATCTAATAGAAGAAGACAATGTGAATTTTCAATTAATTTACTTTTAAAAATATATGTATAATGCCATGTCATTTAATGAATAGGATGACAAGTCATTTTCCAGCATCCTAATCATCATCTTTGTCGGGATGTATGCCGGAAAATTAAACCATATCATTTTCGGTAAATATGATGATAGTTTGTATCGTGTTTGGTAATTTTGAAAGTATGTATTATTTTGGGTTGAAAGGTGATAGTTTGTATTATTTTGAGTTATTTTTCCTATTTATTATGCAAACTATATTTTTCATTGTAATATTTTACAAATTGATTTATCTTTAAGTAAATTTCAGTTTGGTAAAGTTGGGGAAAACTACACTTTTTTTATAGTAATTTTATAAGTAAAAAATTGGATTTAAAGTTTTTCTTGATAATGAAAAAGTTTGATGTATTGATGGCACTTTGTCTAGTGGATTGAATATCAAAGAAAATTGTTGAATAAGCAAATTGGTTAGGTATAAACACACGTGGACGGTTGAGGTCCTAAGGATGGTCGTTCTATTCAGTTATGGATGAATAGATGGTTGTTGAAAAGACCATTGCAACATGAGGCTATTTATGCTATTGATAATATCATGATTCATGCTACTATTAGGGATCTCTGGATTGAGGGGAAGGGTGGAAATGACCTACACTTTTTTCTCTTCTTCTTGATAGCCGTTTTCTACAATTGGTTGTTTTCCCACTCGGATACTATAAGTGATTGGGACACCATTACTTGGCCCTATACAAGCGGTGACGAGTACACTGTGGCATCCGGTTATACCTTCTTGAAGTTTGTATGATGTTTTAGTTGCCTTAGTTTAGAGGAATGGTTGTTGACATATATCAACGAGAATTCCAAGTGAAGCGGACCATGCCACGATTTTTGCTACTACTATTTGGCGGCTATGGAAGTGGTATAATCAAAGAATTTCCCGGGGCGAGTCGAGGCCGCATTGCAGCGATTTGTTCATCTTGAATCAAGCATGAGAATTCGATGAGGCGGAAACAAGGGTTCGACGATTGGGGGCAAGAGAGGATAAGAATTAAGGAAGATGTTTTCATTCGTGGAAAGAGTTCTAACGAGGGTCGGGTGAAATGGGACTCCTATGGCTCGGTTAAAAGTCCTATGTGGTTTGACGGCGGTTGGTGAGGTTCTAACTTCTAAGGGATACTAATAGGAAGTGGATTGTGGGAGGGGCCCATAACATTGGTGCGTGCTTTGTCCCCTGGCGGAGTTGTGGGGGAGTTGCAACGAGCTTAAGTATGTGTTGGGAGGTGGGGTTCCGTAAGGTCGAGCTTGATATGGATTCAAAATTTATTGAACATTTACTTTGGAGAGAAATACAAATGACCCATTTGTGTGGTTATCACTTGTTGGGGCTTCTTACGTAGGATTTTGGATAGCCGGTTTTGGCACATTTTCCGCGAAACAAATAACGTTGCGGACTTCTTAGCATATTTTGCCTTTTCTTTTTCCGTTGGGGTGCATGTCCTTACGAACCCACATCCGTGTGTTTCATTTATCTTATAAAATTATTGTAAGGATGTTACTACCCCGTTTAATTCCTCATTAGTGTTTTTTTTGAAATATTTTTCAATAAAGGGCGACTTCGTTGCGCCAAAGGCTTAGTCCCTATGTATGAGTTGTCACACTAACAAGTTACATCACTAGACACACTAATCCTAATCTTAAAGATGATCGTGGCGGATATTTGTGTTCTACTTAACTTCTAGTTGACCGTAATACTAGGACTGATCACTGATGTGCTCTCTCCCTACTTGGTTTTTGGACCGTATACCGGAATGACAATATTTTATCTAAAAGATGAGAGTATATGAGATTAGGATGCATGTCTTTGCAATTCTTTTCCAGCTAGACGCAAGACTGGTGTTCTTGCCGGAAGATTTCTAAGCTAAGGTATTTCAAGTAAACGAGTGCTTGTTTTATGATAAACTCATTTGGGATGTAATAAATAGAGGTTCTCAAATAAGTTTGAAGAGCGTCAAAGGGTCAACACGTTCACGAAATCAATTAGGCAAAAATATATAAATATGAAAATAGATAGCGCTGGTAATATGTTATCTTTGAGTAAAATAGCCATAACCTTTTTAACGATGGATTATGAATGCTCATTAAAAAACGGATAAAATTATGTACAAATTGTCTAGTTGTAAGATTTATTTTTTGTAAATTGTTGACAAAATATTGCATTCATCTGTAGGGTAAATATTGTTGCGAGTAATCCTCCGAACATAAGTTTAGTTTTTTATATATTTTATTAAAGTAAAAAAGTTTCATATATTAGATAGACCTAATATATCGATGATCATAAAAAGGAAAGATACCAACGAAAATAAATAAAAAAATTAAACAAAAATAAAAGCATATTCACGAAAACTTAAATCACAACAAGTCGAATATCTAGGAGTACTAAAAAAGCGCTTGATAAACAAAAGGATAAAGAGTAACGAAAATATATCTTCAATAGTGAAAAGTCCCTGTGAAAACTAGACTTAAAACTTCAGATTTCAATCGCAACTCTTCCACGAACAAATTAACCCAATTTTCAAAGGAAACTGACGTTAACAAGACTTGACAAAATAAAATTGAACACGTTGATGCTTTGACAAAATTAATATTTTCTTGTGCTGTTTTTGGCCTAAAAATTACGTGGGTTAGGTTATTTGTGTGATCATCACAAATTCACAATGTTCGGCCTATCATCGTCATCCATACGTTCGATCCATGGCCCCAAAAGCCCAATAACCTACAAGATAGTAAATTACCCTAGTCGCTGGCAAGAAGACTAGTTTGACCAAAATTTGTTTAGGGCAAATGGGCAAGGAACAAGGAAGAGAGAAACTACATCGGACGGTTTCGTGGTTGCTCGCATTCATGATTGATGGTATGACACACTTCTCTCTCTCCATCTAACTGTCTGTATTCAACACTTCCAAGTCTTCATTTCCAGGCAAATAGGCAGCAAATATTATAATACAATTGATCCGGATTGTTCGCTGACAAACTACATCAAGTGCTATGAACAAACCCTAGTTTCAATTATGTGATAATTATTTTAGTAATTTTCACTCCCTATTTTAGCAGCTTGTCTCTTATGGACTGTGATGAATTGCGTTATGTAACGGTACCTAATTCACTTATTTCCCAATCACCTTCAGAGGAAATACCACATCATGTATGGATTACTTTTGACCGAGTCTGATGTATCGTTCTTATTGAGATTTAGGATCTGTTTGAGGTTCATATCTAGATATCAATGCATCAGATATCTGTGTCAACTGTCAAGATGTGGGGATGAGATTATTATCCGATATCTTGTCTGATAGATGTTAGTACATGAGTGAAGATTTATCTCTAGAGAATGGGATACCGCTAGTTTTTGGAGTATATAAAAGATGTATAAAAGTGTGTTAGGAAGATGTATTAGCATATGAGATTGATATCCATATATTTATATATCAAACACTAGATATGAGTATTTTTATGTTGATACCTATATCTGTTATCAAGATATGAATACCAAACAGGCCCTTATTACTTATCTATTAAAAAATTGATTAAGTGGGGATGCAAACTTGCAATTACTAATGACAGGTGAGGCCGGGAGAGTAGAAATGTAGGACTTTAGGGTACACATAATCCCAATAGTATAGTGGATAAGATGTTTTGACATTTAGTTGAAGCTTTTCTGCTGCCATTTGCTCATCACAACTTTGATCTGTTTGTGACATATTTCATTAGACTCGTTCTATTACACTAAAATTGACAATGTATCTGTAGTCATATAATTCCTAAATCAACTGTTGTTCATAGTGAGACACGGTATATGTTATACTGAGATAATTTGGAACGAATGAATGACATATAACCCTGTCAAATAGGTTGTTGTTGACAAATGAACCTCCACACGAGCTCTTCTATTCTTCGTCCTATTTCCACAAATGCTTTTTTATCCTGAAGGATTTCGTGCTTTATAATACATGGTATTGATTTTTAATTTGTGTTCAACTACCGACCTTAGTTCAGTTGGTAGAGCGGAGGACTTTAGTTGGTATAATTTCCTGCAGAGAAATCCTTAGGTCACTGGTTGGAATCCGGCAGGTCGGATTATATTTTTCCTGGACTTTTGAGTATTTGATGATGATGTATGTTATATGTATCTTTATTTACTCTTATATTTTTCCTAGACTGTTGATAGCAGATAAATTAGCAGCCCATTCAGGCTTGGTCAATCAAAATAGTTTTCCTAAAAAAATGCACCTTTTCTTTAGATTGGTTGGTGACTCAATATACAATTACATTTGTTGCATTTTTGGTCATAGTTCTGTGTTTCTGGCCTTGAAATATCTTGGCATGTATCAGTATGTACTAATGAGTTGTAGCTATTGTAAAGAAACCGACCTTAGCTCAGTTGGTAGAGCGGAGGACTGTAGTTGGTGTAACATCATGCAGAGGAATCCTTAGGTCGCTGGTTCGAATCCGGCAGGTCGGATTTTACTTTTACCTTTCCTGTGGAGTATTTGATGATTTATATCACAGTTATCACTATTAATCTTGTATAGTCCATCACCAAATTTTTTCTCCACATGATAGAGAACTATATTATGTTTCCTTTCCTTTGAGCATTATATGATCCATAAACTATGGACCAATGA
>CM008285.1:6837690-6907690 GCA_002319775.1 Fagopyrum tataricum | reverse complement strand
TGTAATTTACAATTACTATTTTACAAAAAAAATGCATTAGATGCGGGCATTAATGTAAAGTTCGGATATGGGAAGACCCAAAGTTGAGCTTTAAAAGGACCTGAAACATGACAAATGCGAAAGATTAATAGGTAAATAGTTGGCTAAAATAATTTACATTGATTACATAACTATAACAAAACATGCTTGTGACTTTACATACTTCGGCTTTTTACATGGCAAACACAACCTCTTATAGAAACAAGACTCTCATATACCCATGAGTTTGGGTGGAGCCAGGAATTTTATAGGATGAGCAATATTTAAAAAATATCTATATACTAATAATACTAATAATAAACTATTTAAATTTAACTTTTAATATATTGAATAAAATCTCCTAGATTAACGAGGTCAAATGTATCTCAACTTTACTAGCAAAATTTGTTTTATGAAAATTGTCAAAGCATATTTATGTATTAAAAAAAGTAAAAATTTTTTTTAATACTTAAAAGTAGAAATCATTACTTGCAATCTTATTTATGGATTTTTTTATTACTATTAATAGTTAAAATATATGTAGACTAATATCGTTATTGTGAATGATAAAAAAAAATCTATATAATAGATAGCTAAAATTTAAAAATTAAATATATTAATCTGCTACAAACAATAAAAAAAAAGAGTGAATGATAACGTAATAATCAAAAGTGGTAAAAGTAGAAACAAGTTTATAGTTTATTATTGAAAAGTTATTGTTTTAAAAGTTTTAAAAGTGTATTGAATTTTGAAAACTGTGAATTGATATGATTGATGTAATTGATTGTCAAGTTACATGTTATTCTTTTGAGAAATATAGTTTTTTCACAACCGAGAAAGTGAGTAGCAATTTTACTGGTCTAACATTGGACTTAATGTTACATCGGGAGATGAGCTATAAAAAACAGATTTGGTCTTACTTTTATTATAAAAGAAGGAAAAACAAGTCTGTTTTTTCTGGGCCGGGGTGGGCGATGGCATAGTCGAGCCTACTCTGGCTCCGCACCTGCCCATGAGTGTTTTCTAACTAAACGTCTTAACCTACATCATAACAAACCTTACAATGATTCTTATCGTATGGTAATGGATACATGAACGTGGTTGACCATCACACATGCTCGTGTACTCCGTAACTCGGCTCCTATATTGGTTACATAAAAAGATGTCGGTATAAAGCGTTAGCTAGCGATTTAGGGTTATATATCGAGAAATCTCAAAACAACATTCAACGTGTATAAAACACGTCATTCATAGAACCTTTGTCCTATTCATACTAACATATCAATATTCACTCAACGCTTTACCTTGTTCATAACAATATTTGATATGTATACTAATATATCTACATACTATATCTTATTGTTAATATCATTATTAATTTTTGATTTTTTGTTGTGATCTGAGTTATTTTTGTTTCAAGTTAAATCGGTTTTCGACGGATGCATATTATCGATTCTGGATAATTTCTTACACCTATCCTGATAACCGGACGATGCTTATATCGTATTATAACTTTCACTTTTTCAAAATTAATATTTTGCTGTGCCACAAATTACGATTAAAAAATCGGTTAATTTATTTGTGCGATCATCTCAAATATTGGGCCCAGATATACGCTCGATCCACGGCCTAAAAGCCCAAGTACTAAGAAGATACCCTAGTCGCTGGCATGAAGACTCGACTGACCAAAATCTGTTTAGGGCAATGAACGAGGAGGGGAAAAACTACATCGGACGGTTTCGTGGTACCTCGCATTCATGATTGATGGATATGATGGTATGACACACTTCTCTCTCCGTGTATCTGTCTGATTTCAACACTTCCAAATCTTCAATTCCAGGCAATTCGCAGCAAATGTTATAATACAATTGAGCCGGATTGTTCGCTGACAAACTATGTCAAGTGATCTTATCGTGCTATGAACAAACCCTAGTTTATATCATGTGATAATTATTTAAGTAATTTAAGTAATATGACCTGTCTGTCTTTGTTATGTTGAATTAAACTATTCACTCCTATTTTAGCGGGTTTCTGCCGTGGTTTGTGATGATTTGCGTTATCTATGGCACTTATTCACTTATTTCTCATTCACCTTCTGAGGAAATATCACATCATGTATGGAATACTTTTGATCGGGTCTGAGCCATCATTCTTATTGTGATTTAGTACCTATCTGTTAGAAACTTGATCATTTGGGGTGGTTGCAGCTTGCACTTAATAATGACAAGTGAGGCAGGGAGGGAAGTAGAAATTTAGGATTTTAGGGTACACATAATTCCATGAGAGTATACTGGATAAGATGTTTTTTCTGACAGTTGGTTTAAGCTTTTACAGTGCTGTTGATCATTGCAACTTTGATCTGTCTGTGATATATTTCATTAGACTCGTTCTATTACACTGAAAATCACAATGTATCCGTAGTCATATAATTCCTAAATCAACTGTTCATAGTGACTAGTGGTATATGTTGTACTGAGATAATTTGGAATGAATAAATGAGATTTAGCTCAGTCAAATAGGTTGTGTATTGATAAATGAATTTCCACACGAGCTCTTCTATTCTATGTCCCATTCCACAAATGTTTTTTTTTATCCCGAAAGATTTCGTGCATTATCAATACACAGTATTGATTTTTAGTTTGTGTTCAACAGCCGACCTTAGCTCAGTTGGTAGAGCGGAGGACTGTAGTTGGTAAAATTTCCTGCAGAGAAATCCTTAGGTCGCTGGTTCGAATCCGGCAGGTCGGATTATATTTTTCCTGGACTTTTGAGTATTTGATGTTGGTGCATCACTATTTATTCTTATATTGTCTATCAACACATATTTTCGCATTGTGAGTTGTGAAAGAGAACCATGTAATAATTCTCCCTTCTTTTTCCTTTTCTTTTTCCTTCGAGTATAAGAGTATTATATAATCCAATCCATAATTATAGAGAACTATGATTTGTTCTTCACAGTATCATTCCTCCAATAACTATTGTGTTTTCCTGGAGTACCATTTTAAACTTCATTATATGTTGATAGCAGATAAATTAGTAACTAAAAATGCAACTTAGCTTTATTGATGAATCAGATTGTTTGGTGATTGGTCATACATGTATTTTTTTCATTCTTAGTCATAGTTCTGCGTTTCTGGCTTTGAAATATCTTGGCATGTATCAGTATGCACTAATGAGTTATTTCTATTGTGTAGAAACTGACCTTAGCTTAGTTGGTAGAGTGGAGCACTGTAGTTGGTGTAACATCATGCTGAGGAATCCTTAGGTCACTTGTTGATATAGCTTAATAATATTTCTTTGCTTAAAAAAAAAAAGGAATCCTTAGGTCACTGGTTCGATTCTGGCAGGTTGAATTTTAAATTTACCTTTCCTTTGGTGAATTTGATGATTTATATCAATATTAATCTTGTATTGTCCATCACCAAGTATTTTCTCCACGTGATAGATAACTATGTTCTGTTCCCTTTCCTTTGAGCATCATATGATCCAAAACTATAAACCAATGATTTGTCCTACCAAGTATAATCTCTAATAACTGTTGTGTTTTCCTTTTTGACCATTTAAGCATCATTGTATGTTTATACAGACAAATTAGCAATTATAGATACAATTTAGCTCAATTGGTAAGTTAGATTGGTTGCTGAACGAACAAGCATATAAGCTTTTTTATTCTAGGTCTTATTTCTGCATTTCTGACCTTGAAATATCCTAGCATGTATCAGTAAGGGCTAATTAGTTTTATCTCTTGTGCAGAAACCCACCTTAGCTCAGTTGGTAGAGCGGAGGACTGTAGTCGGTGTAACATCGTGCAGAGGAATCCTTAGGTCGCTGGTTCGGATCCGGCAGGTCGGATTTTTTTCCCCCTTCCCTTTTGAGTATATGATTATGTTTGTGTCACCTTTTAATCTTACATTGTCTGTCACTGTCACCAAATTTTTTCTCTGTGTGACATAGAACAATGTCTTGTTTTGTCCCTTTTCTTTTTAGTATTATATAATACATGAAGTCAGACAACCATGATTTGTTTTTCCCTAAATAACTGTTGTGTTCTCCTGTTGATTTCAAGCTTCAGTAATATGTTAATAGCAGATAAGTTAGCGTTAATAGGTTTACTTCATTTCAATTGGTAAAATAGTCGGTCAGTGAATGAAATGCAGATAAGCTTATCCTTCTTCGTCCTAGTTCTTCATTTCCAGCCTTAAAATATCTTAGCATGTTGGTAGTATATACCAATGAGTTTTAGCTGTTCTCCAGAAACCGACCTTAGCTCAGTTGGTAGAGCGGAGGACTGTAGTTGGTGTATCATCCTGCAGAGTAATCCTTAGGTCGCTGGTTCGAATCCGGCAGGTCGGATTTTATTTTACCTTTTGAGTATTTGAGAATCATTATATGTTAATAGCAGATAAATTGGCAACATTAGCTACCCTTTAGCTCAATTAATAAATTAGTTTGCTTGGTAATTAAACATACAGATAAGCTTTTTCGTTCTATGTTCTAGTTCTGCATTGCTGACCTTCAAATGTATTAGCATGTTGATAATACATACTAATGAGGTTTAGCTCTCGTGCAGAAACAAACCTTAGCTTGGTTGGAGTAGCAGAGGACTGTAGTTCGTGTCACATCCTGCAGAGGAATCCTTATGTTGTCCCTGGTTTGAATCTGGCAGGTTGGATTTTATGTTTTCCTTTCATTTTGATGTGTTGCTCTTTAATCTTATATGTTACATATCACTAGGGCTAGGGCTGTGCAAAACTGACCGGACCGGAAAAGACCAGGTTGTACGGAAAAGACCAGGTTGTACTGAAATATTTTTTGATGTGTTGCTCTTTAATCTTATATGTTACATATCACTAGTTTGTGTACATATTTAATAATATATATATATATATATACATATTTATATATTTTTTCTTCTGTATAAATATGTTTTTTTATTATTATTTTTTATTCCGGTCCGAACTGCATCTAAATCCTGTCTGGTCCACAGTCCAGGGTTTTGAAAATTCTGGTCCACCGGTCTGGACCGGATGCACAACCCTACATATCATAAATTTTTTACTCCGTGTGACAAATAACTACATTTTCCTTTCCCCTTTTCTTCCTTTTTCTTTGAGTATGACATGATCCATGAAATCAGACAGCTATGAGTTCATCTTCACTGTATAATTCCTACAATAAATGTCATGTTTTCAAGTTGAACTATTTTTAGAATCATTATATGTTAATAGAAGATAAATTGGCAACTACAAATACCCTTTAGCTCAATTAATAAATTAGTTTTTTGGTGATTGAACACGGATAACCTTTTACATTCTTTGTCGTAGTTATGCATTTCTGGCTTCCAAATTTTTTTAGCATGTTGATATTATATACTAATATTTTTTATTGTTGTGCAGAAACCGATCTTAGCTCAGTTGGTAGAGCGGAGGACTGTAGTTGGTGCCACATCCTGCAGAGGAATCCTTAGGTCGCTGGTTCGAATCCGGCAGGTCGGATTTTATATTTTCTCACTTATGTTATGTTGGTAATTGCCTTTATGCTTAGGATAGTAAATTATTAAAGGCATTTAGCTAGTGGTGTGTTTCTTGCTTAGGGTGTAGAAGGTTTATATAATCGGCATCTCCCTATGTTTATAAATGTTATAATGGGATGTTTATCATATGTGCTTTACAACGACACCTGTTTTTTTGCTGAATTGTCAATATGCCATTTGGTCAAGCAGTATGATTGTTGCTTGATGTGATTTTCGTTTTTAACCCTTGGATTGCCCATTAGTTAAGCTTTCAACATTGATCGGTAAGTGGGTAATCTTCGTTTGTCAAGGGCTGATTCTTGTGCATTGATCACACTTTGGGTGTGGCTTGTGAGGTCAACAGATTGGTTCACTGATCCCTTGTACCTTCAATTTAGCATTAGCCGCCACATGTTCTTCATTTTGTTGTATCCATCTTAGATTACTCTATATCAAGAAATATATTGACATCTGGCAAGCACTATTGTAGAAACAATCTACTCTAATTTAATATCAAGAGGGCATTTGGTCTAGTAATATGATTCTCGCTTTGGGTGCGAGAGGTCCCGATTTCGATTCTCGGAATGCCCCTCAATTGAAGCAGAGGAATTTTTGGTCGCAGGTTCGATTTTATTTTTTCTTACTTATGTTATGTTGGTAATTGCTATTTGCTTGAGATATTAAGTTTTAAAAAGCATTTGGCTAGTGGTGTGTTTCTTGCTTAGGGTGTAGAAGCTTGTGACTTTTACTTAAGTTGGCATCTCCGGTTTATTTTGGGATTGTGATCATATTTGAATGACACTTGATTTAACTGAACTGTTAATATGCCATTTGGTCGAGCAGTATGATTCTGATAAGATCTTTTTTCTTCTTGATCCTTGGATTGCCCAGTAATCTTTCAACATTTGTTGGCAAGTGGGTAATCTTCATTTGTGAAGGGCTGATTCTTGTGCTATTGATCTCACTTTGGGTGGCAGTCAACAGATTTCCACCCTAATGTTCTGATATTGGTTTGTAGATCTTAGCTTATCATTTATCAACAACTGATTGGTTCACTGACCCCTTGTACCTTTAACTTAGCATTGGTGGTCACATGTTCATTTTGATGTATCCTTCTTGGCTTACTCTATTTCAAGGAATGTTTGATTCACTTATTGACTTCTAGCAAGTACTACTGTAGAAACGATCGACTGCAATTTAGTATCAAGAGGGCATTTGGTCTAGTGGTATGATTCTCGCTTTGGGTGCGAGAGGTCCCGAGTTTGATTCTCGGAATGCCCCCTCAACTTGTGGCTGTTTATAATTTTGTCATCGTTTCACGTACAGATCAATGTTGAGCTTGCTGAAGTGGGTCATAATCCCCAAGTATTATCAAGTGGGCTAATTGATGTGTTGTAAAAAAAAAAAGTGTTTCATTCTTTCTCTGGTGTGATACATGTTTAGTTTGATTCTGCCCACTATTATTGGTTGTTCTTTTTAGTGCTACCAACTTGTATTCAACCTTGTGCCTTCATAATTAATTGGATGTACTTTCTCAACTCGGTGAATCAATATTGTCTTACTTTAGCTCCATATCCGGTTGTTTTCGATTATTGGCTTAGTATAATTATTCGAAGAGTTAATTATATGTTCTTGGTTTTTTATACTTGCTTTCTTTCCGTGAATTTTTGTTGTTGTTTGAATTGTTTTCTTCTTCTAAGTATGCATCACGTTTGGAATGATATGAAACTTGAAAACTGCCATCAATAGGGCATTTGGTCTAGTGGTATGATTCTCGCTTAGGGTGCGAGAGGTCCCGAGTTCAATTCTCGGAATGCCCCTTGGGTTTCTTGTTGAAGCTTCTTTATATTTTGGCTAAAGATGACTAGATGAGTTAAGCCCTAGTAGGGTTGTATACTTGTATGAGCTGAACTACTCGAGTTTGGCTCAAGTAAAGCTCGGTTCATGCTTGTTCAATTGTTTAAACAAGTTGAGTATGTGCTACCAATGCGCGGATAACAACCGTACATGTGAACTTCAGTTTCATGATCAAGATGCTATGAAATGGCTAATTAATCTTTGTTGTATATTAGTGGTGGGGTGGGGTGGATGACTGAAAGTGCAGGAAGGCCTTTATCCCCCTATGAATTTGTGCCATTCTCTTTCATCAAAGAACTAGCAGATATAACATTGTAAAGCTAATTCCGCAAAGTATCCTCGCCTTCCTGGAAGGGAAAGTAATTTGGAAGAGCATTAAAGTTCTTCTATGCTCGAGTTTCAACTCCTAACCATTTCATGTCTACGAAGATCAATACCCTGGGTTGTGTCACCCTGTGGGCTTGTGGCAGGTCAGTGAAAATTTTGTATATTGATGTTTTGCTTGGATTCTGAGGTGTTGAGCTGTCCTGCTTGGTGATTTGGTCAAAAAGGCCATCCAAGACGTTTTCCCTCAAGAAACAGAGGTTAGTATCCGATAAATGAGCAACTCATTTGAAATTTCAACATTAAAGTGCGGAAGAGTAGTTCTTGTGACAGATTTTGCAACTCTACGATGATTATATATGTTGAATTTTCTGTTGTGAATCAATAAGAGAATTTTAATTATCCCTTCATCTGATGTTTTATATACAGTCTTCTAGTTTCTATCCACGAGGATGAATAGCTTAAACACCTCAAAAGCTAACTCACATGGATCGTGTAAATTTTCTAGAATCAAAGACCGCCACCAAAGGTGGATTCGAACAGGGCCACAAAAATCATCGCCTATTTGGTGACCTCCACCTCTGTATTTGGTGACCATGTTCCATTAGGCTTTTTGCACAACCCCATGAACGGCCTTGCATCTTGATAAATAAATATTGAGACGAACAATGAAACGTGAAAGACAACTACTTTAGGCAAGGAGTAACAACGCTCCTCCATACTTCCCTCCGTCTACTATTATCATCTATATTTAATTTTATATATATATATTCAACAACTTAGCTAAAGATAAGATACACAACGTATTATATGAACTACAATTGAACGACATTTCTCACATTTCACATTGCTTCATATCCTCTAATAGGCTGCCCAAATGCCAGAAATAAATACTTGAATCGATTATTAGCATCACGTTCAAGATGAACAACGGTTCCTGGGTTGGAATACCACAACATGTATAAGTATGACGGCACTCCCTTGTAATTATCCTCTGAGGTTCCTCTTATCACGTCTTTGACAACTTCTTGTGCTTTCCAACACTTCCAATAGCTAGCATCAACATGGTGTAGACTTTTCATAACAGTGATAATTTGATTGACCGAAGGTAACTTATTTGTATCACCATACCTATACAATACATACACATTAACATGACATAACATAGTATAACATGTCGGGTAACAGGAATGGGTAACATGGATTTATATCAACATATCAACTATAAATATTGGGTAACACAATTGCATTTAAATGTATTGTGTATTAAGGTTGGGTAACATGATTGTGTATTATCCAATATTGGGTAACATTCATACATATGAGTATTAAGGTTAGGTAATAGTTTTAATTCCAATATATTGGGTAACATTATTGTGTATGAAAATAAAGTCAAATCTAACATTTTATAATCTGCTTGTCTAACAATCTGTGGTATAATCTTTTGTATAACAATATATCCAACCTTTTGTGTAACAATCTTGGGTATAATCTAATTGGGTATTATGTTTGAGTAACAAGTTTGGGTATTAATATATCAATGTCTTCCGTAATAGGTTTGCATATAACATGATTTGGTATTCAAACATATGGTTACAAGATTAAGTATTGACATATTGTCTAAAAAGGTTGGATATTACTTACATTGCTTTCACCTTTCAGCTATGACATAAACCGAAGGATTCCTCTTGCTTGTCCTCCTCAAGTGGAATGAACAAGTGTGTGTTTTCAAACAATGATGTGATAAAGGTTGATGATTGGCCTTAAATAGTGAAACACACCATCCATTTGCACTATTTGTCAACAAACCTTGTTGTTACAGATCTTGTCCTTGATTTCATTATCTTATATTGAGGAGAACATTCCACTATTGCATTTAAACACAATGCATTTTTCACTTCTATTTTGTTCTTGTAAGTTTTGCCACTCATAATTACCCAATCTTCTATTGGAGGCTCCAAATCCATTGCTTGTGAGACAAATGCCAAAACTTCCTCAATTGGCTCTTCCACAATTTCAACGCTTATCACTTTGTCCGAACAATCACCAACTTCAATTGTTTTGATATACAATGGAATACTGCAAGAAAACTTGTCAATTTTGTTAATTTCCACAAGAGCTTTAAAACCCTCTAATGTGTTAACATCAAATGGCCGGAGTGAGCAATTGAAAGGAGTCTTGTAAGATAACTCTACCTCAAACGTTGTGATACATATTTTGAACCGTGAGACGATCAAAGTCTTTAGATCATCAAATGATATTCCTTCTTCAACAATCAATGGATTACTTGAGATATTTCCAATAAAATTTCATTCGCCATCTTCAACTACACAATTGCCTCCAAAATATGCCGTAACGTATAGAATCGTCATTCCTATTTAACAAATTTTTATCATATACTCATGTTATGATATAGAAAACATATACATATATACTCTAATAAAATAAAACTTGCTTTCTATACCCACACTAGTTTCCTTGTAATTACATATACTTTGTTTTACCCAAACCCAATTTATACTTTCTATACTCAAACCCAGTTTCCTCCAAATTACACGTAATCTGTTTTTTGTCCGTAAACATTGTACACAAATACATTATCAACTTTTAATTCAATACACAAACACATTACATAATTGATGACAATAACTATGATATAGAAACCAGTACACAATTCAGCTATTGCATAAGATGACATTCAAAATGTTTCTTAAATTACTCTGTTTTTGTACTCAAATACTATACCAAAACGAACACTGTTGTTCACAAATTAAGTATAGTTTTAGCAGAGACCAGTTGTTGTTTTTCACCCTATTGCACAAGATTAATGGTTGAAGAATCTTTTTCAATTTTTTGTTCTACCTAATCTTTATACTTGATTGACTTAGATTGACGAAAATATCGTGGATTTAGTAGAAGGCGACTAAGATGGAGGATCTGTTCTATTTTGATGAAAGTACTGTTTGTTCAGAAGATGGTATCGGGATCAACGTGCTGCTGAATTCAATGCCGAAGTTTCTTAATTTTAAACTAAATTTCTTAAACCTATAAAAAAAAACCCACATGCTTCCCAAAACCGCCTACAAATTACGATTCAAAAGTTGGTCAAACTTATTTTCGTCATCACAATGTTCGGCCCCTCAATACGCTCGATCCACGGCCCAAAAGCCCAATAACCTAGAAGATACCACAGTCCCTGACAAGAAGACTAGTCTGACCAATATCTGTTTAGGGCAATGAACGAGGAAAAGAGAAACTCCACCGGACGGTTTCGTGGTACCTCGCATTCATGATTGATGGTATGGAACACTTCTCTCTCCATCTATCTGTATATCAACACTTCCAGATCTTCAATTCCAGGCGATTCGCAGCAAATATTATAATACAATTGATCCGGATTGTTCGCTGACAGGCTATATCAAGTGATCTTGTCGTTCTGTGAACAAACCCTAGTTTCTATTACGTGATAATTATTTAAGTAATTTGACCTGTCTGTCTTTGCTATCTTCAATTAAACAATTCACTCCCTATTTTAGCAGTTTTCTGTTGTGGTTTGTGATGATCTGCGTTATGTAACGGTTCCTAATTCACTTATTTATCATTCACCTTCCGAGGAAATGTCACATCATGTATGGATTACTTTTGATAGGGTCTGAGCTATTGTTCTTATTGTGATTTAACACCTATCTAGTAGAGACTTGATTAATTGGGGTGGTTGCAGCTTGCAATTAATAATGACAAGTGAGCCAGGGAGAGAAGTAGAATTTAGGATTATAAGGTACACATAATCCCAATTGTATACTGAATAAGATGTTTTTTTTCTTCTGACATTTAGTTGAAGCTTTTCCGCAGCCATTTGCTCATTACAACTTTTGATCTGTTTGTGATATAATTCAGTAGACTCATTCACTTACACTGAAATTCACAATTGTTTCATACTCGTATAATTCTATATCAACTGCTGTTCATAGTTAGCTGCGATATATGTTATACTAAGATAATTTGGAAAGAATGAATGAGGCTTAACTCAGCTAAATAGGTTGTCTGTTGACAAATGAATCTCCAGACGAGCTCTTGTATTCTGTCCTATTTTCACAAATCTTTTCATCCTTAAGGATCTCATGCAGTATCAATACACAGTATTGATGTCTAGTTTGTGTTCAACAACCGACCTTAGCTCAGTTGGTAGAGCGGAGGACTGTAGTTGGTAGAATATCCTGCAGAGAAATCCTTAGGTCGCTGGTTCGAATCCGGCAGGTCGGATTATATTTTTTTCATTTTAGCATTATGTGATACATGAAGTCAGACAGCTATGTTCAATTTTTCCTTTTGTGTATTAGATTTATCATATTTTATCATCAAATATTTTCTCCATGTAGAAGATAAATATGTTCTGTTTTCACCTTCTTTTCCTTTTCAATAAATATATGATCCATGAAATCGAAGAATTGAAAGAAATATGCTTTGTTCTTCACAGTTCTATTCCTACAATAATTGTTTTCTTCTTCGACAATTATAAGCTAAATTATATGTTGATAGCAGATGAATTAGTAACAACAGATACACTTTGGCTCAGTTGGTAAAATTGATTGGTTGGTGAATGAACATACAGATGCAGATGAGCTAGATTCCTCTGCTGTATAATGTCTGAGCATGCATTTGTTACGGTCCCAGAAATAGGATCGAATCTCTGATAAAAGACGTGTGATTGGTGGATAAGAGTATAGATGAATGCGCATTGATGGATAGATGAAAGTGGACTCGTTCTTGCTGTGACATTAACCTCCTTTAATAATAATTCTGCTTACTTTTTTTTTTCATGGGACAAATAACTATATTTTGTTTTCCCCTTTTTTCCTTTAGGATATGACACTATCCATGAAATCAGACATCTTTGATTTGTTTTTCACTGTATAATTCCTACAATAACTGTCGTTATTTCATGTTGGACCATATCAAGAATCATTACATGTTAATAACAGATAAATTGGCAACTATAGATGCCTTTTATCTCAATTCTCAATTGCTAAATTAGATTGTTCGGTGAATGAACATGCAGGTAAGCTTTTACATTCTTGGTATAAGTTAAGCTTTTCTTGCCTTCAAATATCTTAGCATGTTGATAGTATATACTAATGAGTAGTTGTTATGCAGAAACCGACCTTAGCTAAATTATATGTTGATAGCAGAGGAATCCTTAGGTCGCTGGTTCGAATCCGGCAGGTCGGATTTTTTTTATATTTTTATTTCCTTTTGTGCATTTGATGATGTATGTATAATTATTTAATCTTACATCATTTATCACCAAATAATTTCTCTGTGTGACCTAGAACTATGTTTTGTCCTTTTTTCTTTTCCTTTTAGCATTGTGTCATACATGAAGTCAGACAACTATGATTTATTTTTTACAGTATAATTCCCACAATAACTGTTGTATTTTCCTGTTGCTTATAATTTATAAGCTTCAGTATATGTTGATAATAGATAAATTCGCAACATTATGTTTACCTTAGTTCAATTGGTAAAATAGATTGGTCGGTGAATGAAAATGCAGATAAGCTTATCATTCTTGGTCCTAGTTCATCATTTTTGGCCTTGAAATATCTAGCATTGTTGATAGTATATACTAATGAGTTTTAGCTGCTGTCCAGAAACCGACCTTAGCTCAGTCGGTAGAGCGGAGGACTGTAGTTGGTGTAACATCCTGCAGAGGAATCCTTAGGTCGCTGGTTCGAATCCGGCAGGTCGGATTTTATATTTTCCTTTTGTTTTGAATATTTCTTTTGTTCTTCACTGTCTAATTCCTACAATAACTGTCGCCTTTTCACGTTGGACCATTTTAAGAATCAATATATATGTTAGTAGCAGATAAATTGGCAACTATATATATACCCTTTATCTCAATTGGTAAATTAGATTGTTTGATGATTGAACATGCAGATAAGCTTTTCCATTCTTGGTCCTAGTGAGTTTTAGCTGTTGTGCAGCAACCGACCTTAAGTTATGTTGGTAATTGACTAATTGCTATTTGCTTAAGATAGTAAATATTTTTATGCCATTTGTCTAGTGGTGCGTTTCTTGCTTAGGGTGTAGAAAGTTGCGACTTGTTACTTATATTATCGGTAACTCCCTATGTTCAGGAAGGTTTATTTTGGGATCATGATCATATCTGCTTTACAATGGAACTTGGTTTTACTGAACTGTCGATTTGTCATTTGGTCAAGCAGTATGATTCTTGCATGCTAGGATCTTTTTCCCTTGATCTTTGGATTGCCCAGTAATCTTTCAACATTGATTGGCAAGTGGGTAATCTTCATTTGTCAAGGGATGATTCTTGTGCTATTAATCTCACTTTGGGTGTGAGGTCAAAAGATGTCCACCTTTCATCAATGTAACGTGTGCAGCATTTTAGCATTGTAGTCTGACTTTTTTCTAGGCAATTATTTGAAATCTTGATTTTCTGATATTGGTGTATAGATGTTAGCTTAGCATTTCTTAATTACTGATTAGTTCACTAGCCCCTTGTACCTTCAATTTAGCATTAGCGGATTTAGCGATCACTTATTCAGTGGTTCTTCAGTGTGATGTATCCTTCTTTTGATTATTCTATATCAAGGAATGGTTGGTTCACTTATTGATATCTGGCAGCACTATTGTTGAAACAATCTACTCTAATTTGATATCAGGAGGGCATTTGGTCTAGTGGTATGATTCTCGCTTAGGGTGCGAGAGGTCCCGAGTTCAATTCTCGGAATGCCCCTTGGGTTTCTTGTTGAAGCTTCTTTATATTTTGGCTAAAGATGACTAGATGAGTTAAGCCCTAGTAGGGTTGTATACTTGTATGAGCTGAACTACTCGAGTTTGGCTCAAGTAAAGCTCGGTTCATGCTTGTTCAATTGTTTAAACAAGTTGAGTATGTGCTACCAATGCGCGGATAACAACCGTACATGTGAACTTCAGTTTCATGATCAAGATGCTATGAAATGGCTAATTAATCTTTGTTGTATATTAGTGGTGGGGTGGGGTGGATGACTGAAAGTGCAGGAAGGCCTTTATCCCCCTATGAATTTGTGCCATTCTCTTTCATCAAAGAACTAGCAGATATAACATTGTAAAGCTAATTCCGCAAAGTATCCTCGCCTTCCTGGAAGGGAAAGTAATTTGGAAGAGCATTAAAGTTCTTCTATGCTCGAGTTTCAACTCCTAACCATTTCATGTCTACGAAGATCAATACCCTGGGTTGTGTCACCCTGTGGGCTTGTGGCAGGTCAGTGAAAATTTTGTATATTGATGTTTTGCTTGGATTCTGAGGTGTTGAGCTGTCCTGCTTGGTGATTTGGTCAAAAAGGCCATCCAAGACGTTTTCCCTCAAGAAACAGAGGTTAGTATCCGATAAATGAGCAACTCATTTGAAATTTCAACATTAAAGTGCGGAAGAGTAGTTCTTGTGACAGATTTTGCAACTCTACGATGATTATATATGTTGAATTTTCTGTTGTGAATCAATAAGAGAATTTTAATTATCCCTTCATCTGATGTTTTATATACAGTCTTCTAGTTTCTATCCACGAGGATGAATAGCTTAAACACCTCAAAAGCTAACTCACATGGATCGTGTAAATTTTCTAGAATCAAAGACCGCCACCAAAGGTGGATTCGAACAGGGCCACAAAAATCATCGCCTATTTGGTGACCTCCACCTCTGTATTTGGTGACCATGTTCCATTAGGCTTTTTGCACAACCCCATGAACGGCCTTGCATCTTGATAAATAAATATTGAGACGAACAATGAAACGTGAAAGACAACTACTTTAGGCAAGGAGTAACAACGCTCCTCCATACTTCCCTCCGTCTACTATTATCATCTATATTTAATTTTATATATATATATTCAACAACTTAGCTAAAGATAAGATACACAACGTATTATATGAACTACAATTGAACGACATTTCTCACATTTCACATTGCTTCATATCCTCTAATAGGCTGCCCAAATGCCAGAAATAAATACTTGAATCGATTATTAGCATCACGTTCAAGATGAACAACGGTTCCTGGGTTGGAATACCACAACATGTATAAGTATGACGGCACTCCCTTGTAATTATCCTCTGAGGTTCCTCTTATCACGTCTTTGACAA
Source organism: Fagopyrum tataricum (assembly GCA_002319775.1). NCBI lineage: Eukaryota > Viridiplantae > Streptophyta > Magnoliopsida > Caryophyllales > Polygonaceae > Fagopyrum > Fagopyrum tataricum. The sequence continues at coordinate 6,891,834 of CM008285.1, read as the reverse complement.
CTTCTTGTGCTTTCCAACACTTCCAATAGCTAGCATCAACATGGTGTAGACTTTTCATAACAGTGATAATTTGATTGACCGAAGGTAACTTATTTGTATCACCATACCTATACAATACATACACATTAACATGACATAACATAGTATAACATGTCGGGTAACAGGAATGGGTAACATGGATTTATATCAACATATCAACTATAAATATTGGGTAACACAATTGCATTTAAATGTATTGTGTATTAAGGTTGGGTAACATGATTGTGTATTATCCAATATTGGGTAACATTCATACATATGAGTATTAAGGTTAGGTAATAGTTTTAATTCCAATATATTGGGTAACATTATTGTGTATGAAAATAAAGTCAAATCTAACATTTTATAATCTGCTTGTCTAACAATCTGTGGTATAATCTTTTGTATAACAATATATCCAACCTTTTGTGTAACAATCTTGGGTATAATCTAATTGGGTATTATGTTTGAGTAACAAGTTTGGGTATTAATATATCAATGTCTTCCGTAATAGGTTTGCATATAACATGATTTGGTATTCAAACATATGGTTACAAGATTAAGTATTGACATATTGTCTAAAAAGGTTGGATATTACTTACATTGCTTTCACCTTTCAGCTATGACATAAACCGAAGGATTCCTCTTGCTTGTCCTCCTCAAGTGGAATGAACAAGTGTGTGTTTTCAAACAATGATGTGATAAAGGTTGATGATTGGCCTTAAATAGTGAAACACACCATCCATTTGCACTATTTGTCAACAAACCTTGTTGTTACAGATCTTGTCCTTGATTTCATTATCTTATATTGAGGAGAACATTCCACTATTGCATTTAAACACAATGCATTTTTCACTTCTATTTTGTTCTTGTAAGTTTTGCCACTCATAATTACCCAATCTTCTATTGGAGGCTCCAAATCCATTGCTTGTGAGACAAATGCCAAAACTTCCTCAATTGGCTCTTCCACAATTTCAACGCTTATCACTTTGTCCGAACAATCACCAACTTCAATTGTTTTGATATACAATGGAATACTGCAAGAAAACTTGTCAATTTTGTTAATTTCCACAAGAGCTTTAAAACCCTCTAATGTGTTAACATCAAATGGCCGGAGTGAGCAATTGAAAGGAGTCTTGTAAGATAACTCTACCTCAAACGTTGTGATACATATTTTGAACCGTGAGACGATCAAAGTCTTTAGATCATCAAATGATATTCCTTCTTCAACAATCAATGGATTACTTGAGATATTTCCAATAAAATTTCATTCGCCATCTTCAACTACACAATTGCCTCCAAAATATGCCGTAACGTATAGAATCGTCATTCCTATTTAACAAATTTTTATCATATACTCATGTTATGATATAGAAAACATATACATATATACTCTAATAAAATAAAACTTGCTTTCTATACCCACACTAGTTTCCTTGTAATTACATATACTTTGTTTTACCCAAACCCAATTTATACTTTCTATACTCAAACCCAGTTTCCTCCAAATTACACGTAATCTGTTTTTTGTCCGTAAACATTGTACACAAATACATTATCAACTTTTAATTCAATACACAAACACATTACATAATTGATGACAATAACTATGATATAGAAACCAGTACACAATTCAGCTATTGCATAAGATGACATTCAAAATGTTTCTTAAATTACTCTGTTTTTGTACTCAAATACTATACCAAAACGAACACTGTTGTTCACAAATTAAGTATAGTTTTAGCAGAGACCAGTTGTTGTTTTTCACCCTATTGCACAAGATTAATGGTTGAAGAATCTTTTTCAATTTTTTGTTCTACCTAATCTTTATACTTGATTGACTTAGATTGACGAAAATATCGTGGATTTAGTAGAAGGCGACTAAGATGGAGGATCTGTTCTATTTTGATGAAAGTACTGTTTGTTCAGAAGATGGTATCGGGATCAACGTGCTGCTGAATTCAATGCCGAAGTTTCTTAATTTTAAACTAAATTTCTTAAACCTATAAAAAAAAACCCACATGCTTCCCAAAACCGCCTACAAATTACGATTCAAAAGTTGGTCAAACTTATTTTCGTCATCACAATGTTCGGCCCCTCAATACGCTCGATCCACGGCCCAAAAGCCCAATAACCTAGAAGATACCACAGTCCCTGACAAGAAGACTAGTCTGACCAATATCTGTTTAGGGCAATGAACGAGGAAAAGAGAAACTCCACCGGACGGTTTCGTGGTACCTCGCATTCATGATTGATGGTATGGAACACTTCTCTCTCCATCTATCTGTATATCAACACTTCCAGATCTTCAATTCCAGGCGATTCGCAGCAAATATTATAATACAATTGATCCGGATTGTTCGCTGACAGGCTATATCAAGTGATCTTGTCGTTCTGTGAACAAACCCTAGTTTCTATTACGTGATAATTATTTAAGTAATTTGACCTGTCTGTCTTTGCTATCTTCAATTAAACAATTCACTCCCTATTTTAGCAGTTTTCTGTTGTGGTTTGTGATGATCTGCGTTATGTAACGGTTCCTAATTCACTTATTTATCATTCACCTTCCGAGGAAATGTCACATCATGTATGGATTACTTTTGATAGGGTCTGAGCTATTGTTCTTATTGTGATTTAACACCTATCTAGTAGAGACTTGATTAATTGGGGTGGTTGCAGCTTGCAATTAATAATGACAAGTGAGCCAGGGAGAGAAGTAGAATTTAGGATTATAAGGTACACATAATCCCAATTGTATACTGAATAAGATGTTTTTTTTCTTCTGACATTTAGTTGAAGCTTTTCCGCAGCCATTTGCTCATTACAACTTTTGATCTGTTTGTGATATAATTCAGTAGACTCATTCACTTACACTGAAATTCACAATTGTTTCATACTCGTATAATTCTATATCAACTGCTGTTCATAGTTAGCTGCGATATATGTTATACTAAGATAATTTGGAAAGAATGAATGAGGCTTAACTCAGCTAAATAGGTTGTCTGTTGACAAATGAATCTCCAGACGAGCTCTTGTATTCTGTCCTATTTTCACAAATCTTTTCATCCTTAAGGATCTCATGCAGTATCAATACACAGTATTGATGTCTAGTTTGTGTTCAACAACCGACCTTAGCTCAGTTGGTAGAGCGGAGGACTGTAGTTGGTAGAATATCCTGCAGAGAAATCCTTAGGTCGCTGGTTCGAATCCGGCAGGTCGGATTATATTTTTTTCATTTTAGCATTATGTGATACATGAAGTCAGACAGCTATGTTCAATTTTTCCTTTTGTGTATTAGATTTATCATATTTTATCATCAAATATTTTCTCCATGTAGAAGATAAATATGTTCTGTTTTCACCTTCTTTTCCTTTTCAATAAATATATGATCCATGAAATCGAAGAATTGAAAGAAATATGCTTTGTTCTTCACAGTTCTATTCCTACAATAATTGTTTTCTTCTTCGACAATTATAAGCTAAATTATATGTTGATAGCAGATGAATTAGTAACAACAGATACACTTTGGCTCAGTTGGTAAAATTGATTGGTTGGTGAATGAACATACAGATGCAGATGAGCTAGATTCCTCTGCTGTATAATGTCTGAGCATGCATTTGTTACGGTCCCAGAAATAGGATCGAATCTCTGATAAAAGACGTGTGATTGGTGGATAAGAGTATAGATGAATGCGCATTGATGGATAGATGAAAGTGGACTCGTTCTTGCTGTGACATTAACCTCCTTTAATAATAATTCTGCTTACTTTTTTTTTTCATGGGACAAATAACTATATTTTGTTTTCCCCTTTTTTCCTTTAGGATATGACACTATCCATGAAATCAGACATCTTTGATTTGTTTTTCACTGTATAATTCCTACAATAACTGTCGTTATTTCATGTTGGACCATATCAAGAATCATTACATGTTAATAACAGATAAATTGGCAACTATAGATGCCTTTTATCTCAATTCTCAATTGCTAAATTAGATTGTTCGGTGAATGAACATGCAGGTAAGCTTTTACATTCTTGGTATAAGTTAAGCTTTTCTTGCCTTCAAATATCTTAGCATGTTGATAGTATATACTAATGAGTAGTTGTTATGCAGAAACCGACCTTAGCTAAATTATATGTTGATAGCAGAGGAATCCTTAGGTCGCTGGTTCGAATCCGGCAGGTCGGATTTTTTTTATATTTTTATTTCCTTTTGTGCATTTGATGATGTATGTATAATTATTTAATCTTACATCATTTATCACCAAATAATTTCTCTGTGTGACCTAGAACTATGTTTTGTCCTTTTTTCTTTTCCTTTTAGCATTGTGTCATACATGAAGTCAGACAACTATGATTTATTTTTTACAGTATAATTCCCACAATAACTGTTGTATTTTCCTGTTGCTTATAATTTATAAGCTTCAGTATATGTTGATAATAGATAAATTCGCAACATTATGTTTACCTTAGTTCAATTGGTAAAATAGATTGGTCGGTGAATGAAAATGCAGATAAGCTTATCATTCTTGGTCCTAGTTCATCATTTTTGGCCTTGAAATATCTAGCATTGTTGATAGTATATACTAATGAGTTTTAGCTGCTGTCCAGAAACCGACCTTAGCTCAGTCGGTAGAGCGGAGGACTGTAGTTGGTGTAACATCCTGCAGAGGAATCCTTAGGTCGCTGGTTCGAATCCGGCAGGTCGGATTTTATATTTTCCTTTTGTTTTGAATATTTCTTTTGTTCTTCACTGTCTAATTCCTACAATAACTGTCGCCTTTTCACGTTGGACCATTTTAAGAATCAATATATATGTTAGTAGCAGATAAATTGGCAACTATATATATACCCTTTATCTCAATTGGTAAATTAGATTGTTTGATGATTGAACATGCAGATAAGCTTTTCCATTCTTGGTCCTAGTGAGTTTTAGCTGTTGTGCAGCAACCGACCTTAAGTTATGTTGGTAATTGACTAATTGCTATTTGCTTAAGATAGTAAATATTTTTATGCCATTTGTCTAGTGGTGCGTTTCTTGCTTAGGGTGTAGAAAGTTGCGACTTGTTACTTATATTATCGGTAACTCCCTATGTTCAGGAAGGTTTATTTTGGGATCATGATCATATCTGCTTTACAATGGAACTTGGTTTTACTGAACTGTCGATTTGTCATTTGGTCAAGCAGTATGATTCTTGCATGCTAGGATCTTTTTCCCTTGATCTTTGGATTGCCCAGTAATCTTTCAACATTGATTGGCAAGTGGGTAATCTTCATTTGTCAAGGGATGATTCTTGTGCTATTAATCTCACTTTGGGTGTGAGGTCAAAAGATGTCCACCTTTCATCAATGTAACGTGTGCAGCATTTTAGCATTGTAGTCTGACTTTTTTCTAGGCAATTATTTGAAATCTTGATTTTCTGATATTGGTGTATAGATGTTAGCTTAGCATTTCTTAATTACTGATTAGTTCACTAGCCCCTTGTACCTTCAATTTAGCATTAGCGGATTTAGCGATCACTTATTCAGTGGTTCTTCAGTGTGATGTATCCTTCTTTTGATTATTCTATATCAAGGAATGGTTGGTTCACTTATTGATATCTGGCAGCACTATTGTTGAAACAATCTACTCTAATTTGATATCAGGAGGGCATTTGGTCTAGTGGTATGATTCTCGCTTTGGGTGCGAGAGGTCCCGAGTTCTATTCTCGGAATGCCCCTCAATTGAAGCCGTTTATATTTTGTCAACATTTCATATACAGATCAATGATGAGCTTGCTGAACTTGTCATATTCGAAGTATTATTAAATGGGATTTTGGTTTAGTGTTTGGCATTCTTTCTCTGGTGTGATACATGTTTAGTTTGATTCTCTGATGCCCACTGTTATTGGTTGATCTTTTTATTATTACCAACTTTTATTTGATCCTGTGCCTTCATAATTATTTGGATTGACTTCCTGAACTTGGTGAATCCGGGATTCAATATTGGTTTACTTTAGATCTATATTCGGTTGTTTTCATTTATTGGCCTATTAGAATTATTTAAAGAGTTAATTCCGGTCATAGGTTCTTGTTTTGTATAACTTGCTTTCTGTCATTGAATTTTTATTGTTTGGATCATTTTCTTCTGCCAACTATACATTAAGTTTGGAATCATATATATAAGCTCTCATCAACAGGGCATTTAGTCTAGTGGTATGATTCTCGCTTAGGGTGCGAGAGGTCCCGAGTTCAATTCTCGGAATGCCCCTTTGGATTCTTGATTGAAGCATTCATAATCTTTTTGTCAGGTTTTTAATGATCTGCAAACGACCTTTTAGCCCAGTTGGTAGAATATCCTCCAGAAAAACTCTCTTATTTAATCTCATAGTCAATCGCCAAATATTTTTTTCCCCATGTGAATAGGGTTGTTATACAAGCTCGGTCTCTCTCGAAAATCTCAACTCGGACTCATTCACTTGACTAAACAATCCAAGTACGAGCATTATTTTAAGTTTGGTTAAATAGTTAAGCTTTGTTCGAGCTCAATCGAGTTGAATATGAGCATATCAAAGCCCGGCTTGGATAACAACCCTAAAGATGACTAGATGATTCTATCTTTAGTAGGGTTTTTGTATAAGCTGAACTACTTGTTTCGGTTCGAGTAAAGCTCGTTTTTTATGCTTGTTCACTTGTCTAAACAAGTTGAATATGAGCACGTTTTCAAGTTCAGTTCAAAATTTAAGTTCTGGTCAAGCTGAGTATGAGCTACCAAAGCTCGAAAGCTTGTCATTCAACATTTAGCTTTAGTGTCGCATGTTACTTTGGTTGCAACAGTGTAATCTTTCCTTGGTGTTTGAATTTTCCAAGTGCAATAAGGCCTTGATCCCCCTATGAATTTGACTTCTGGATCAACTAGAGTATTCTATTGGACAGAAGCTTTAGCGTCATTCTCTTTCATCAAAGAACTAGCAGAGATAGCATTGTAAAGGTAAATCCGCAAAGTTCTTCTTCTATGCTTGAGGTTCAACTCCTTAACCATTTCGTGTCTACGAAGATCAATACCCTGGTTTGTTTCACCTTGTGGGCTTGTGGCAGGTCAGTGAAAAATATTGATGTTTTGCGTGGATTCAGGGGTGTTGAGCCGTGCTGCTTGGTGATGAGGTCAAGAAGAACATCCAAGACGTCTTCCCTCAAGAAAAAGAGGTTAGTATCGAAAAAAACGAGCAACTAATTGGAAATTCCAACATTAAAAGTGGTGAAGAGTAGTCCTTTGCTACTTAGAAAACGAGCAACTAATTGGAAACTCCAACATTAAAGTGGTGAAGAGTAGTCCTTTGCTACTTGGAAAATGTGCCGGAATCACATTGTGATTCCAACTTCAATGTAGTGAAGAGGTACTTGTAACAGATTTTGCAACTATACACTTTTCATTCTTCTTTTCTTCTTGCTGCTATAAAATGCATGTAATGCTGGTGTTATAAAATTAAACCACAAAGGCCGCGACCAAAGGTGGATTCGAACAAAACCAGAAAAATCATCTGTCTCCACCCTCACGTGATCTCTGGCGTCGGAGATGAAGTCTCACATCCAAAAGGCGCAATGATCAACCCACAGGCCACAGTTGATTACATAACCACAATAAAACATGCTTGCCGGGTTTACATCTCCTATGACAAAACATTGTTTTTCCACTAAACCGACACCATAATAAACCTTAAAATGATTCTTATCATCTCAAAAAATGTTGGTAGAAAACGTTAATGAGCGATTGTGGATTATATGCTGAAAATCTCAAACAATATTCAACATGTATAAACACGTCATCAATTCATATGACATTGTCCTATTCATACCGACATACTAATATTCACTCAACGCTTTACTTTGTTTATAACAATATATGATATGCTTACTAATATATCTGTATTTTATATCTTATTGTTACCCCACTCGGTCTTATCATTTTGTGTGTAATTTGAGTAATTTTTGTTTCGGGTAAAATTGGTTTCTGGCGGAATAATTGTTTACACCTATCCGGATAAACGGATTATGCTTATATTTATTGAATTTTACAATTTCCCTTTTTAAATTTATATTTACTAGTGCTGTTTACGGGATACTAAATTACGAATTTAAAATCTTATCTTACATCTATTAAAAGAGAGCCTTCTTTTCAAAATTTTGATATTTTAAAGGTAATATTAATTGACAATTTCGGTAAGATATGATTGTTTACGGGATAAGTGATCTCATCTCATCTATACAAAATCTTGAAACTTCTTCCATACTAAACCCTCAACTGTACGTTGACCTATATATTCAGGCATCATATCTCTTTGGAAAGCAAACTCTCAACTGTACGTTGGCCTGCATCATACCTTTTTGGAAAGCAATAATATCGAGTTAGTTCTATCTTCTACTTGATTTCATAGGCTTTAGTAATTATATTTATCGTGTTTTTATCCTTACGCTAAATTAAACTATTATTCATGTATTTGCTTATTGTTTTTGTCACTCATATAATGAACAATGATGAGATTGTTTATATCATTGCTTTTCTCCCGGGTCACATGACTTCCCACTATATATGTCCGCCATCAAGCATTTTTGTACCTTGCCACCGCATTGGGAAAACGGAGTTGCAACTACACCGGAAAACGCAATCTAGGTCCAATTTGAAGCTCATATTCTAAGCGTGAGTTCCATAACTTTACATACACTAAATGTTGAGCGTCGGATCGATGATATCAGTAGCGTTGTATGAAGCAATGCTGATGAGATCCATATGTGTTATAAGATCTGAGTATGAATGTATGTTTATTGATGAAGATATAGTGAGTATATATATAGAGATTAGGAGATACTCTCCTAATATATTCTCCTGATATCTCTCTAACTCCATAATAATAGACTAACAGACTAACTAAGTAAATCTAAACAAGATACATTATTATCTCAGTTACATTCCCCCTCAAATGAAGCATCGCTTGGTGAGCTGTAACTTGTTTATAAGAGTATGAAATCTTCAACGTAGCAGTGACTTAGTCAGAACATCAGCTAGCTGGTCATCAGTAGACACAAAACTAACTCGGAGATTCCCTTTGCAGACCTGCTCTCGTACGAAATGGTAGGCCAAAGCAATATTTTTCATGCGCGAGTGAAACACTAGGTTGACGCTCAAGCTAGTTGCACCAAGGTTATCACAATACACAACTGGTGGAAGGCATGTGGGATTACGTAGTTCATGAGGTAACTGCATAACCCAGATGATCTCAGACGTCGTATCAGCTATGGCTTTGTACTCCGCTTTAGTTGAAGACCTTGCAACCGATCGTTGTTTCTTGGAACTCCAACTGATAGGAGTAGAACCCATGTACACAATGAACCCTGTAGTTGATATATAACCGTCCTTGTCTCATGCCCAATCTGCATTTGAAAAAGCATGAATGGTGGTATTTGGCGTTCTAGCTATTCTAATTCCAAGATGAAGGGTTCCAACCAGATAACGTAGCAGACGCTTCAAAGCTTCCCAATGTGTGATTGTCGGTGATTGCATGTATTGAGACAATTTATTTACTGCAAAGCCAACATCCGGTCTTGTTAAGTAGAGATATTGAAGGCTCCCCACTAGGGTTCGATATTCCATTGGAGAAGGAATCAGTTCACCCTCGAACTTATGAAGAGAATCAGTAGCTGAAATTGGAGTCGAAACAGGCTTGGCCTCACTCATGCCAGCTTTTAAAAGCAAGTCATGCAGATATTTTCTTTGAGATAGAAAAATACCACCGGGCATTGGTAGTACCTCCACACCCAAAAAATAAGTAAGATGACCCAAATCCTTTAACAAGAACTTGGAAGAGAGCAAGTTGACAAGGCGATCAACTTGAGTAAACGAGTTCCCTGTCAATATGATATCATCTATGTATACCAGGAGATAAAGAATAACCTTTTCATGTGTGTGTATGAAGAGTGATACATCGGCTACAAAGTTGACAAAACTAATATGAAGCAGATAGATCCTTAGTTCATTATACCACGCCCTAGGAGCTTGCTTGAGCCCATATATGGCCTTTCGTAACTTGCAAATGTACCCAGGTTTATCTGGATCAATGAAACCTGGAGGTTGAGACATAAAGACATCATCATAGAGCGTACCTTGTAGGAATGCATTGTTTATGTCAAGTTGTCGTAGACATCACCTGCTTCTTTGTGATTATGCTTAAGGGATAGTTCATGATTTATCAATTTTTCATGCAGTTCCTCGAACGAGATTGAAGTCTCCCTAGCATTGATCGCATGAACCACTGGGAGATAGGGTTCATCTAACCCCTTGAGCACATAATCAGTTGAATCTTCTTTGGAGATGGGCGCTTCTAGAGATGCCAACAGATTAGCAACAAAATGAATATGTTGCATGTAGACTGATATTGTGTCAGTGCCTTTGCTGAGAGAACGAAGACGTTCTTTGATCTGCTTAATATGACCTCTGGAGGGATTGCCATATGTTAGTCGAACCGCCTCCCAAATAGCATGCGAAGTGGTTGCAGTGGCGACAAAACTTGCAACTTCATATGATAATGTGCCAAGGACTGCACCATACACAAGTTTGTCTTGTCTGAGATACGTCTTGTAAGCTGGATTGGGAGTGGTTGAATTTGGTAATGTAGGATCTGGTACAACGATAGTACCCAGAATGTATTAATCCAGATCGTACCCTTCAGGGTCGCAAGCATTGCTTGCTTCCAGATTGGGTAGTTTGTAGGGATTAGCTTAACGATGTTCAACAGAACAACAATTGTAAACGGTTTTGTTGGGTCATGGGGATTTGCAAGAGTAGAAGCATATTCCGCCATTTTTTTATTGTGTTTGAAAGTACTCAAGTAGTTTGATACCATATAAGATCTGAGTATGAATGTGTGTTTATTGATGAAGATATAGTGAGTATATATACAGAGATTAGCTGAGATACTCTCCTAATATATTCTCCCGATATCTCTCTAACTCCATAATAATAGACTAACAGACTAACTAAGTAAATCTAAACAAGATACATTATTATTTCAGTTACATGTGTTACACGGATCTGCAGTTCTATCTCATTCTTATGAGTAGAAAATGGGGTTTATTTGTGTTAGGCATTGTTTGATAAGCAATGAAGTGGAATGAGTGACAGACTTTCGTTCAACCATGGGTCCACAACATTAACAACTAGCATTCGTGCCTTCGTGGCACATTGAAATGCATCTATTATTAACTTCCATACATTATATTATATCATGATGGATGATATCATACGTACATCACCATCCAACATGCAATCTAGCATGTGACATTCATGTTCACTACATCTACATCAACATTATTAGATTTTATTGGCAACGGAGTCGGCGGTATGAAGCTCTTTCTCTCAAAAATCTCGCTGGTTGAGGTGGTTCATGGTTCGTTAACTTGGAATAAGTCGGGTGACGTTCTATCAGTTTGTTGGTGAAAGAACAGACGTACGTTGACCGGGAAGATTAAGGAGTTCAATTTGGTTATGAGACCTACTTTGAAGGATGACGTTCAATAATGGTAGGTAAGATGAGGTTGAGGTTTTTGAATAAAACCTAATCAAAGGAGATACTACGATGATTATTTGTAGATTTAGGATTTAATTTGGGTTTAGAAGGAGGATTACATTTTAAAAAAAATTTACAATTTTTGTAGTGTGATGGTGTACGACATATTTGTGGTTACATGCTTTTAGCCTTTTATTGTTTTTTTTCTTCATATTATTGTTCTAATTTTGTAATTTATTGAAAGAAAAGTGATACAAAAATGAGAAAAATGGGCTAGTAAAGCCCTTTTAGTAAACGAAATACATAATAGTCCCTAAGCATTTTCGATTTTTAAAAAAAGCTGAAAATGTAGGGATGAAATGGGTATTAACGTATTTTGAGGGGTAACATTATAATTATGTATACATGATTTGACAAAATATATTAAAATTTTAATTTTTGCCCGCCTTTATCGAAAAGGCAAAGATCGTAAAGCTCTTTGCAGTTTCCTCATTCCTCGTGCCGTATCTTTTCAGTTTCCTCATTCCGTCATCTTCTATCGCGTTTCTCTCTTTATCTAAACCCTAACACGGCGATTCACATTCCTGGGACAATCGATTTCTCACATTTGTCATCCGAATCCAAGGTCGACTGCTCCCGTCTTCATCTCGACTTCGAGTGTGTGCCTTCTTCTCTTCTGGTGAGTAGTATTCTTAATCTCCATTCTCAGTCTTTCAATGTTCTTTCTCATCCGATTTTGTGCCCCAAGTATCGCCCTGTTAGGGTTTTTTGTCTTCCATTAACTCATTTGAAGTTTCTTTCCATTATATCCATATATATACCAACTTTAACAAGTTTGGGTTGTATTAGTTGTCAATTTTATTTTGAAATGGACTAATTCGGAATACCTTTGCATGCATGAATAAAATCAAGTTATTTATCGAAATAGAAAAGAATGTGTTATAGAATGTATAATAGTTGTGTGTGTTTCGTTTGTTTACTGTAAGTCTGTATGTTATAGTCAGTTTGTACATTGTAGTTTTATTCAGTACATAAACTGAGGTCTTATGTCTATTTTTTTTACTGACATAAATGCTTTATTATGTACATTTAGGTATTATGGCTCGATCAAAGATTAGTGTAGTGAAGAACAAAAAAAATCACCACAAAAGAAAGAGGTTGCTCAGAAACCTGAGCAGGTAACTTATGTAGTATTAAATTCCACTTTTCGCTGATTTAAATGCTTTATTTTGTACATTTAGGTATTATAGCCAGTTATATGATTGGATGTGTATATGGTTTTTTATGAACAAACAATTTCAATATGCCATATCACACATGTGCATAATATCATCATTTTTTTACATTTTTATTGATTATTGAAGTATTTGTGTAGTGAATAATATATGCGATAGTTTGTATTTCAGTTGTGTGTATGAAGGTATGCAGTACATATGAATATGTAGTTCTTTCTTTTTTTTGTCTACGGTTCTGTACTACCATTTTAACTGGAACATCTACACAAGTTATACATCATGTAAAGGTAAGTAATGTATTTTATTATTCATACGTTGTGTATTTTTACATGTATTTATGTTTGTATGTGTTTTTTTACAGTTTAAATACAAATATGAAGAAAATGAGAAAAATGGAAGTGTCAGAATAAATTGCTTTAGTCGGTTGCACCTAATCCCACATATCTTAGACGAGTTGTCTGAAGAAGATAAGTTGAAGTTAAAACAAGGTGTATTTGGGCCACTCATAGAGATGAGCACGACGAATCAGTTGATACATTTCATGTTAATGAGGGAAATTAGGACAAAAAGAAAGCATTCAATGTGGTTTGTAGTGAATGATGTGATATTGAGGTTAGGATTGACTGAATTTTTTGAGATAACTGATTTGATGTATACTAAAGACAACATTATCAATGTAGAAGACATGGCACCAGTTGAAATGAGGTTAGTTGTGGGACATGATAGGTGCACTAATGCCCGTTTGGAGGAGATTTTTCTGCAAGAACCAAATGATTCAGAGTTCAAGTACAAGATGACTTTGATTACTTTCATTGAAGGTGTGTTGGTTGCAAAAGACAAGAAAACTATGGTGACACAACACACACACTCAATCTTGTTAGCAATATGGAGTTATTTAACTCGTATTCATGGGGTCGCTTTGCATATCTTCAAACAAAAAGGTTCCTACAGTCATGTGAACCAAGGAATATAAGGTCTAATGGAGGGTATAATATTGGTGGGTTTCCATTAGCACTACAGGTGATGGTTATTATAATGCAACCATAGTATAGTTTATGTGTGATATCAATATTTTTTTTATTTATACTTTTCTATGTATTTTGCAGATAATGGTTTTTAATTAAGTTCCCAAGCTTGCAAGCCCATTCGAAACCCTCAAGGATCCAGATTGCATGCCTCTATGTCTGAAGTTTGTTTCTAAGTTAATTCAGGGAAGGCATTTTCTTAGTTATGCTGAGATAAAGGCTATTGTTCAAGGCCTTACAAAAGATGACATTAAAACAGTGCATGGTCACAAAGAGAACGATGACACTGAGTGGTGGGATGTGGAGGGTGAAGATCCTAGGTTGGATTTGTTATTTGAACTTGGGTTTAGTTCGGTAGATATAGTTATATCTCGACCACACACTGCAGAAGATAAGGTTGAATCCGCTAGGTATGTGTTATCTGTTTTTGTGTAATTTAAACGTAAAGTTTCATGTTTTATAATAACACAGATTATTTTATGGTTATATGTAGGCCAAAATCAAAGAGGGTTAAGAGTGTAGCTGAAGATGATTATGATGCGATGATTTTGTCAATCCACATAAAATTGGAGGTGTTGACAATAGGGATGAAAAAGCCGGGAATGTTGATGGGAGGACGCCCACTAAGAGAAAGGACAAGTCAATCAGTCCTAATCCCGCACAATCAAGGTAAAAAAATCTCACTTACACATATTAGAGTCTCTTACACAACAATAACAGTGTATTAACAACATGCATTTCCATGAATGATTATAATGTAGGTACCCCAACAGGTCACATAAGGGCAAATAACCATTATCACCCTCAACATCAAATGATATGGACTTAGATGTTCATGATGAAGATACACAGTGAGTTTATTTTTACAATTGCCGTTGTATATATACATATTATGTATGTCATTTGAATTATTGTTGTGTGTCATGTGTGTACATTTGGTTTCCATAGTTTCTAATATAGTTTGTGTATATATTGTGTGTATACAATTTATGTACATAGTTGTGTTTACACAGTTTGTGTATATAGTTAGTGGAACATGGTTGTTGCAATTTGTGTGTATATTTTGATTGCATATTTGTGTACATCTTTTTTCTATTTGAATGGAATATATATAGTTTGACTGCATATCATGTCAAGATTTTATCATTCAATTATTCATATGTTGTGTGCATAGTTTGTGTATACTGTGTTGAAAGCCAATACTGAACAAATTCTTATGTTTATATAGTGTATCATTTGCAGATTTTATTATGTAATTATGTGCATGTGTTTTTGTTATTTTTTTTCTCTTTACAGTGGTAATAAATCCCAATCGGATTGGGTGTCAAAAATATTGGACAAGCTTAAGCATTTACAACGTTCAAATGATATATTGATGGAGAAAGTAGATGAACAATCCGATTTGATAAATGAATGAATTAACTACTCTAGAGACCTTTGTACCTTGTATGACAAGTTGGACTCCACTGTATATTTAACAAACAAAAGAACTGAGAAAAATATTAGAAATTTGGTTATTGATCTAGCCAAAATCCCATCTGCTTCTGTTGTCACCGATCATTCTGTGCATGTGGTACCATTTGAGAAGTTTGTGGATGCTGCTAATGAGGTTGTTGCTAATGAAGATGTTGTAACTGATTCAGTGATGAATGAAGAGGTTGGGAATAAAGATGAGGTATGAACCGTCTTCTAAGTGGATACTCAATTCATATGTATTTCAAACTGTTTTTAATTTGTTGTCATACCTCAGAAAGATGTAGCTGAAGATGTTACCCGTAGGAAGGGCTTAAGGTTGCGGAAAGACAGTAAATGGAAGAGGACTTCGTACAGGCTAAGGGTCAGTTTCCTCATGTTTATAGTGTTTATATCAATCTATAAGTTTATGTGTATGTAACACCCCGAATCCGCGGGACTCGGGATGCTACAGGCGATACCTCACAATGGGTTCCGACCCTTAGCCTGATAACAATTTCACCGGACCTTTCCAACAAGGCACAAATAAAGGCAAAACTCAAAATCGTTTATAATGTATGCGAGAAACTGAAATGTAAAGATACAAGGTGGAAACTCAGCTGAGTCCTCAAAACGACACAACTCCAATAAGAAAACCAAAACCGTACAACATAATCCAACAATACAAAGACATATCCCAAAAACATCCCCTTCCTATAATGTACGGAGACCCCGGTTGTCCACTCCTCCACCTCACTCGGCGGCGTCCCTAACCTGCAAGGCATCTACACGAACGGTTTAAAACCGTTAGCTCATATTCGAAGCATTAGAAAAGAGGTGAAGGCACATACACATATACATCACATAACACATACATACTCCAAAACAAACAAGTCCAGTTTATTATCTTTTTATTATTAAATCGTTTCCCGTTCTAATTCAACTTAGGTTTGTGACACGAGAACCACCGTGGTCTCGCCTCGGTCCCTACTTACCGGCAAGGAATGGTACTGATGCATCCGACCGTCTACCCGCCTGGGCTAGTCGCCGAGAACCTCCTAGACTCTCACAAGAGCTAGGCAGATGATGTCACCGTCCGTTATCATACACTTGGGCCAAAATAATATAAAGTCGGTGGTCCTATTTACCTGTTTAATTGTTTATAACATAAACAATAACACACACACACCCCACCAACACACATCGATGCTAATACGTAAAATACGAGCTAAGTAAGTCCGGAGACTTACCTCGTCACCACACTCAACTCACAACACTCTCGCTTCCTTAAGGAGGAAGCCCACAACCTGCTCACAAGAAGATATACATATCAACACATGCTCACGCTCAAGAAGTCTTATACTTCACTCTAGTGATCTAAGCAAGATCACTTAACCCTCAAGCTAGGAATGCGTCATAGGGTCCAAGGTACTCACCACACTCTCAGCAAATGAAAACAACTCACAACAGTTTATAACCTCACATGATCTTAAACCTCAACCAAGAAGGAACAAGCTAGCCTAGAAGGTCCATCATGCTCAACACACTTGTAATCATCAACTACATCGAGCCTTAAGGGCTCCTAGGTTCACAACCACTAAGTGGCATCTCAAGCTACTCTAGATTCATCCTAAGCATGCTACTAACATGATACAACTACAAAACTAAGGAAGGAACGAAGAGGAAGGGAGAGGAGGAACCTACTGTCGAAGAAAACGTAGCCGCAGAGTCAAGTTGGCGCCCCTGCGGAGCAGTCACCGCCCCCGCGGGCTCCTGGCGCCGCCCCCGCGGGCTCCTGGCGCCGTCCCCGCGCTTCCTGGCACCGCCCCTGCGGCTCCTGGCGCTGCCCCTGCGACTCTGATGATCCGCCCCCGCGGTTTGAGCAGCAGAACGTCGTCTTCTCCGTCTTCGATTGTGGATCATTGGCTCCTATGTCCTCCTCTCCTTGCTGGATCTTCTCCAAACACCAACCACTGGTCTTAGACTCCTTTCTACGACCTAAACAAGCTAAGAACACATGCATGCAAGGATTCAAGGGAAAAACTTCCTCAAGAGCTTCATCCATGGCCATGGATGAAGGAGGGAGGAAGAAAGGGATAATCAGCAAAGAAGAGAAGGGAGGGAGAGGAAGAAGCTTACCAAACCAGATCTGAATCTTCTCCACTGCAGTCCACAATCCAAGAGCTTCAAAGATGGAAGAAGAGCAAAGAGAGAGAAGAGAGGAAGAGAGAAAAATGATTAACGTGAAAGAGAAAAGAGAGGAGAGAGAGAGGGAGGGACAAGGGGCTGCCAAAAGGGTGAGGGGACAGCTGACATCTTGTCACCTCAGCTCGAAACGAGGGGTCGGAAATGACCTCTTGTCACCTCAGCTCGGAACGAAGGGTCGGAAAGCGGAAAAGGGAATAACGCGTAGTCGGCTCGGGATTTAGGAATAAATCCCGGCACTCGGCACCTCGTGCATGCGGGCAACTGAGCCGCTAATGCGGGAAGATCTACAAAACGCTCTAAGTCCGGAATAAAAATTCCGGATGTTACAGTGTATGCTACATGTTATATTTTTTTGATTTTGGAAATCTTGTGCAAGCTATTGATGAACTAGCCATGTGTATGCGAAAATCAATCATAGAGTTCAACGACCTTTTTTCCCGTACTGTTGTTTTGGGATGCTCCTGGTCAATTTCATACAATTGTTCAACATTCGATAATTTTGTTGAAACTGGTCCAGAAAACTACAAAATCAAAGACAATTTCATTGATTTATTGACAGGAGATGCACCTTCCTACTTTCGCAAGCCGTTGTATGAGGTTGATTTCATTTACTTTCCTTTCAATTTACTTGATACTCACTGGGTTGCTCTGGAAATCAATCTCCTAGAATGGTGCATCTACGTTTATGATCCCCAACTTGACTACATAAAGGATGATAAGATTTAGGATTTGATGGAACCTTTAGCTACAATGTTCCCTTTTGTTTTGAAGTCACGTGGTAAACACACAAGATTGGGGAACAACTTAAACAGACCATTCAAAGTCATTAGGAAGCTTGGGTTATCCAACAATGTTAATGGGTATGTTCTATATTCTTGTGTATATAGTTGTTTAACATTATAGAAGTTTTCTATATATGATTGTTTTTGATATTATGACTTATACATTTTGCAGTGGGAATTGTGGTATATATACTGTCAAGTACATACAGTTTTTTGCATCCGGACGGACAGATTTATCGGAGATTATGGAGGATCTTCTGCAGGCCTACAGAGAACAACTTTCTTATGCTGTGTTTTGTAGGGATTGACCCACATGGTATCAGGATATGTAGACTTATTGTCTGATGTTTGTTTAAGACTCCAGATTTGCATTTTGAACTTTGGTTACGTTTTGGGTTTGTCCTTAAAGTGTTTGGAATAGTAGAAAACAACAATGGGAACCTAGTATATATGTACTACATTAGTAAATGTTTGTGTGCCACATTTTGTTGTCGTAGTATACTACATTACTTAACGTATGTTGTGTTGTTTTCACAAATTCGTTGGTGATTTGGAATATCAGGTACAACACAATTGTTCATATCCAACGTCTACAAAAGGTACTCATATGCACCCGATTGTTGTGTGATTTACTTGTGTAACAACCAACAAAAATTATAATATATCGAACAAATACATCACACAAAGTTCATTTAATATCTTGTGTATGACATTGAAAAAACAAACTAAAATCACAATGTTTACACAAATATTATGTATAATATTGTTCGTTCATTCTTTGAAACATATGCATTGTGTATTGTGTAGTAATATGTGTATCAAAACTGTGATTGTTTTGCTGTAGACTAAAATTGTATGGAGAGTTATCATATATCGGTTGGTTTAGACAAGTCTTTTTGTTGTGCCGAAATCTACCACAACAACTACATTTTTTCTTGCTACTAGATTCCCAAGAACCACGAAATCTACATTTCGGCAATCTTTCAGACATTTTACGTTCTTTGGAGGCTCACATGACATCTCTGCTATTGTTGTCGGGATATCCCATTCTGACTTGTTAGGTACTAGATAGATTGATCTGCATACCCAAATTTCCAGCTTTCACAAGAATAATACTTACTGATGAGAGAAGATGGATTTATACCCATAGAATGTGCAGCAGCTACGGCGTGTGTACAAGGTACCTCTTCAATATCGAACTATTTGCATTCACAATTCCTCGTTTGCAAACAAACAATTACTTATTCATCCTCCTTTTTAACCTCGAATTCCATTTTGTCAGCATCTAGAACATAAACAAAATATCCACCAGATTCTATAAACCTTTTTTGGACGATTGCCTCAATGTTAGGAGGAGATATTTCTTCACAAGCTTTTGATCGTGCACGTCGTTCTGCAAACCACCAGTCATGAATTGTCTGATTTCATCAAGTAATGCAACAATTGAATACTCTCTACCTTCTTTCATAATTCCATTCACACACTCGGCATTGTTACTAGTCATTATATTGTACCTTTTTCCATGACAGAAAGAACGTACCCATGTTGAGATATCAATTTCATTCAGTAGCTCTCCAACTTTTGACTTCTCCTACAAAACAACAAAATCATAATTATCTTACAATATCAAATTTATTTAAAATGTACTACAAGAGATTTATGTATGCATATAATTACTCGAGACATAGCCCTGATATCTGGCTCAGTAATTCCATGCATTCACTCATTTGCAACTACGGGCTCCTTCCATGAACATTTGGAGGATCCCATTGGACCTTGTTCTCTTTTTTAGATTACCCTTCAGATGTCAATTGCAATATGTATGGGATGTCATCTCATAATTTGATGCTATACCCTTTTTGATTGAATTATGTCGACCGGATACAAAAACTAGCTCATTGTTGTCCCGTACAAAACACTTGAGGTTTTTGAAGAAGAAATCTCAAGACTCATTGTTTTCACTGTCAACAATTGCAAATGCAATTGGATATATTTGATGATTTGCATCTTGTGCAGTTGCAACAAACAAGACTCCTCCATATTTTCCATTCAAGTGAGTTCCGTCTACTGTTATAACCTACACAAACAATTACAACGGCTTATACAAATAATTATCAATATTATGTAATGCATAAATAATGTGACAAGCAAAACAGAATACACAAAGTGATACACAATGTCATCACTGCAGAAATAAATGTGCACACAAATGTAAAAATATACACACACAAACATAACAAATATTACGTCATACACAAAAAAAAAACTTACGCATTATTTCGTATCCTTTAATGGATTGTCCATATGCCACACACATATTTGAATCGCTTTTCCTCGTCAACCTCAAGATCAAGTAGGGTTCCTGGGTTGACATCCGTTAACATATACAAATATGACGGTATTGAATTGTAATTGTCCTCCGATGTCCCTCTAATCATGGTCTTCACATTTTCTTGTGTCATCCAACACTTCCAATAACTAGCATCAATATGGTGCAAAATTTTCATCATTGTGACGATATGATTTACAGAAAGTAACCTTTTGGAATTACCATACCTGAAAGATATGAAACACATGAACAAATAATATTGTTCATACATAATGATATAAAAGTTATAAATTTATGATGGATATGAACGATTAACTTACATTGCCTTCACCTTCTCAGCTATTACATGGTACGATGCTTCTCTTTTGTTTGACCTTTTGATGTGATAAGAACATGTGTGTGTGGATACATACTTTATTGTGTAAAGTATTTTGATTGACCAAGCATAGAGAAACGCACCCGCCACTTACAGTCTTTCTCGATACATTTTGTTGTTACTGCCTTCTTCTTTGACTTCACAATCTTATATTGTGTACAATCAGCGATAGCATTTAGACACAATGCATTCTTCGGCTCTATTTTAGAAGGATATGTCTTTTCAATCATTAGCTCCAAATTGTCTACAGATGGTATACAACTACCTATTTGAGGGATAAGAGCAAGTGTATCACACGATGTATAAATCGATATTTAATTGAATCATATTTAATCGAATCAGAGATACATACCTAAGTATAACTTTAAATCGATAGACTTGTGTACTTGTGTAAATCGATAGGCTTGGGTAATTACATACCTAAGTATAACTTTAAATCGATAGGCTTGTGTACTTGTGTACTTGTGTAAATCGATAGGCTTGGGTAATTAAAAATTTTTGTAAATCGAACATTATGTTTGTGTAACACTGGTTTATGTAAGTATGCATTAAGTATAACTTTAAAAAAAATAATAGATTATCAAGTTCAATTAGTCTAGTTGGTATAAAGGTGGGTTTGTCATCCAGAGTTCGAAGCCCACTATCTACAACATATGTATTTTCAACGGACCTTGTGTAGCTCGAGTGGGCCTGATTGGACCTTGTGTACCTCGGATCTTATGTAGGTTGGGCCTAATTGGACCTTGTGTACCTCGGACTTTATGTAGGTTGGGCTTGAGCTTGAGTAAATTGAAATTACAAATTAACCATTTCAATCAATCTTTATAAATAATAACGAACCCTATGTAACTCGAGTGGGCCTGATTGGACCTTGTGTACCTCGGACTTTATGTAGGTTGGGTATGGATTTGTGTAACTCGAGTGAGCTTGATTGGGTCTGGGCTTAAATAGATTGGGTTTGTGCTTGAGTAAATTGAAATTACAAATTAACCCTTTTAATTAATTTTTATAAATAATTAAGAGGAACCTACTTTGTTACATAATAATTTAAAGAGTCTTAATGATGCTCAATAATACACAAGGGTTCATGTTTCCCATTTCATCCAGAAATATACGGGCAAAAGTCTTGGGACTACTACATCTTTCATACAAGTTATTTTAATAAACTACATACCCAAAACATCTTAATTAACCATATGAGTAATCCTTTTCATTATCTTTTTCTATAAACAAACAAACCACACTTAATGCATATTTTTCCATAAAAGATGTCCTTTAGCAGGAGGGTAATGCAATAAAGAAGAAGAACCGAAAACATCATTAAAGCAACACAAACTTAAACAGTGAGTAGGTTGGTTGTTGAATATCCAACAAAGTGCTTCCGCTTCAGCCACTCTAAACCCGACCCGGCTTGGATAGTCTTGCTTGGCAAGAAGAGAACCGTTCCTTGTTCATCATTTTAAACACTTCTTCCTTGTTGAGCCGTACTACAACCTTCAAGACCTATTTGCACCGATCAATCTCTTCTTCACCCTAGTTGTAGAAATAACTGTAAATATAAAAAAACCAATTATTTCTTTATCCCTTTTCCAATGTTTTGTTCTACAACCTTTGGGACGTCTTGTAGTTCCATTATCGTAATCCTTCTTGCTAGGGTTTTTGTTTTGTTCTAATCATCTCTTTATATCCTGCTTATATATCACACAATACATATTTTAACATATATTAGAAGAGAGATCCAAATCATAATTTTAATGAAAAACGTTAATTAAAGAGGAATTCATATATTAGGGATGTATAAGGAGGAAGTCATCCATATATGAAGATAAGTACTTAGCTGGATCTAGTGACAATGACATTGAATCAGAAATTGGTAAGGAGGATCAGTCTCCTAACAGGAGATACTTGCTAATGGAGGAGACTTCCATTCTTGATCGTGTAGAGTTCTCTCGTTTCATTTTCAAGAACAAAATTGTGCGATTTCCGTGGTTGAGTTACGCACATAAGAAATATCATGCAAGTTAATTAGATGGCTCGTTTTTTTGGCAAATGTAGTAGAAGTCAATCAAGTAATTTGAATTTGATCGGCGTTTACCAGCAATTCAGGATTACCATTTGTTAGTTTTCAATACAAAAATATTACTATGAGCATCGAACAAAATAAAATGAAAGAATCTCTAATCACTATATTTATTTGAACATGACTAAGCTAAATGATGAAAACAATGGAAAAGTTGTGAGATGAGATGAAATTTAAAGTCGTAATTGGATGAATATATATAGTGAAAACATAATTAGGGTTACAAAACTTGTTGCGAAAGTTTGAAAATTTAAACTTAATTTGAAAAAAATCAAAATAAAAGATAATGATTCTGATGAGATACTTGATGTAACAATCTATTTAAAACAAAAAAAAACAAAAATTGTTGATTTTAAGAAGATTCTTTTAGATAAGATCGGAATAACCGAACTTAATAAAATTTGTTTAAATCTCAAGATTCGGTTGTGCTTTTTTACGTTAAAATGTGGTCAGTAAAAAAGATAAAATCATATTCAACGAATAGATTTTTAAAGTTAAAACTTTTTTAGTAAAAAAGATTTTATGACTTAATTAGATCTTTTTAAAAAAATATATTTGAGAAAATTTGTGACCGCCACGTCAATTTTAGTGTCGCCTACCTTAGTAAAGACTATAGTTTGAAATATAAGTATTATTCGAGATATAAGTATTCTTCATCTTATATGAGATTTGTTTGACCTGATATAACTCTATTGTAGGTACATTCTATTAACATATCTTATATGATCACGTTGGACATGTTTTTTTAGAAGAATAATCTATTAACTTAATTAATGAAGATTGCGTTATAAGGTAGACGGATATCTTTTGAAAACTGCATCTTTGAAATTTCCAGAAAAGATACGGTAAGTAATATTTTCGGTTATACATACAAGTAAATTTTTTTTTTCATTAGAATCAAATATTTTATTTATTATGTTATAGTCTAAAAGATTATATAACTTAATTAGAATTTAATGATAAGAATATCAGGAGAATAATTGTGAGAGCGCCTCATAAAATAACATGGCTTACTTTAACTAAAAGATATAGTAAGATACATTTTCGGTTATACATACAAGTAAATCATTTTTGTTCACTAGAATCTAAGCTTTCATATTATGTTATAGCCTAAAAAATTATATAACTTAATTAGAATTTAATGATAAAGTAGAAGGAGAATAATTGTGACAATACGCATCAAATATTTAATGTATCGCTTACTTTAAGTATATACTAGTTCATTGTCCGCACCTTGTGCGAGTTTTTTTTTAAAATATTATATTATAATGTTTATGTATTCAATATTAATCTAAAAAACATGAATATGAATTTTCTTATAAATCCATATCAATATTGTTAGTTTCAAAACCCTCTATTTATATAAAATCTCAAACTATCAATCTTACTAGTAATTGATGTGGGATAACAAAATCTCAAAATATTTAACACCAACAAAACTACATAAACTTAGCTAAAAGTGCAAAAAATGTATGATTTTTTTAATTTTCAAGCCATATTTATACATGTTCACAATCGATGTGGGATACCAAAATCGCTGAAAATATTTAACGACCCAAAAAACAATAAAACAATAGTTCAAAAACCCACAAGACGGTAGGTCAATGACCCATATAATTGATATTAATCCATTATTAATAAAAATTATACTTAAACTTAGCCAAAATACCAAGAAATGTATTATTTGTTTAATTTTCAAACCATCTATTTACCGTAATTTTTACTTATCGCTGAAAATATTTAATGATCCACAAAACATTAAATGACTCATGTAACGGTATATCTGTTATGAATAAAAATTATAAAAAAAATTATACTTGATCTTAACCAAAAGGCCATTTGGGATAGGAAAATCGCTGAAAATATTTAATGACCCACAAAACAATAGGTCAACGACCCACATAACGGATACTAATCCGTTAGGAATAAAAATTATACTTGAATTTAGTCAAAAGGCCAAAATAATGTATGATTTGTATAATTTCAAACTATCTATTTATACAAGTTCTCAGTCAATGTGGGATAACAAAATCGCTAGTCAACAACCCATATAACGAATATTAACCCATTATTAACAAAAATTATACATGAACTTAGCCAAAAGGCTAAGAAATATATGATTTGTTTAATCTTCAAACCCTCTATTTATACATATTCTTAGTACTTAAAATCTATGTGGTAACAAAATTTGAAAATATTTAACGACCCACAAGGCAATAGATCAACGACCCATATAAAATCCGTTATGAATAAAAGTTATACTTGAATGTAGCCAAAAGGCATAAAAATATATGATTTGTTTAATCTTCAAACCCTATTTTGACCCACAAAACAGTAGGTCAACGACCCGACAAAACGGATATTAATCCGTTATTAATAAAAGTTATACTTGATCTTAGCCCAAATATATGATTTGTTTAATCTTCAAATACTCAAACTATCAGTCTTATATATAGTCGACGTAGGATAGCAAAATCGTTGATCAACAACCCATATAACAGAATATCCTTTATGAATAAAATGGGATAGGAAAATGAAAATATTTAATGACCCACAAAAAAGGTCAACGGTGACAACCCACAAAATAGACACACAAAACAATAGGTCATATAACATATATTAACCCGTTATGAATAAAAACAATAGGAGAAGCACGCACAAATAATAAAAACATTCAACCTGTGATTTAAAAGTTCACACAACAAAATCATGCACATGCATATGCCCCCAAAACGACAACACAAACTACATAATTGTAAAACAACAACCGCCGTTCCTACAAAAACAACATTTGACAACGCTTCACATAGACAAGCGCACACATCCGCAAACAAGCGGAAAACTCGAAATAAAACAAACCAACCCATGTGGGATCACCAGCGGACCACTTTCAGCAGATGACGTCCCTGCAACGTCCCTATGAGTAAGATTACCTAAAAAGATGTCGGTATAAACCGTTAGTTACGTTCAAGATTATAACTCTGTCCACGAGAGATTCTACTATTCACACATATAAAATATATGCAACACATCAACCTAGCCATACTATATGCACATGCACTTATGCCCGGAACATTCATTTACATGCTTATTATAGGTCGGTCATACCATCTTATTCGGATTGGTCAGGACTTAAGAGACGTCAACCCTACTTTGCAACGATTGCAGTGTTAAAAATACGGAGATCTCTGAATCCCATACCGCCATCTTTCTTCGGTTTACATACCCTCTCCCAAATTTGCCAATGTATCTTGCGTGCGGTCGCTGAAGACCCCCACCAAAATCGTGCAAGCATTTCATGAATCTCTTTTAGTATACCATCCGGTATATGAAAAACACTCATGATCGACATAAACCGGTATTGATTGCAAGATAGACTTGATAAGGACTTCCCGACCATCTTGTGACAACAAGCGCTCCTTCCAACCATTTAACTTCTTCCAGACACGGTCTCGTATATTGGCAAAAACTATTTTCTTTGATCTACCAATAATGATTAGTAACCCCAAATATATAGAGTGACGAGCAACCTCCTTTACATGTAGAAAATCCGAATTAATTTGCCGATTTATTCCAAATACATTCTTACTAAAGCAAATTTCAGACTAAAGCAAATTCCCGACCATCTTGTGACAACAAGCGCTCCTTCCAACCATTTAACTTCTTCCAGACACGGTCCCGTATATTGGCAAAAACTATTTTCTTTGATCTACCAATAATGGTTAGTAACCCCAAATATATAGAGTGACGAGCAACCTCCTTTACATGTAGAAAATCCGAATTAATTTGCCGATTTATTCCAAATACATTCTTACTAAAGCAAATTTCAGACTTATCCATATTTCTTTCTGACCTGATGCTCTTTCATATGCACTAAGGATATCAGTCAACAACGAGCATTCTTAGATATCTGCTTTAGCAAACAACAAACAATCGTCTGCAAATAATAAATGGGCAATAGAGGGAGCATGACGGCTGACCTTAATTTCATGTAAAGAGCCCAAAGAAACCGCATTTTCCAACATTGCTGATAATGTTTCACCACACATAATAAACAAGTAAGGCGATAAAGGACAGCCTTGCCGTAAACCACAAGATGGAATTACCTCACCATACACACCACCATTATACTTGAACGAGTAAGAAACCGAGTTTAGACATGTCATTACCCTCCTTATCCAATCAACAAAGAAACCCATCCTGAGCATTAGAGCCTCAAGAAAGGTTCATTCCACTCTGTCGTAAGCCTTCATCATATCCACCTTCAACCCAAAATATCCAACACCGGAACCCTTATGCTTCATTGTATGAAACGCCTCAAACGCTAACAAAGCATTATTAGTAATGAGACGTTTGGGCACAAAATCGCTCTGCACGGGTGAAACAAGTCTGTTCAACAAGGGTTTTAGCCGATTAGCAACGGTCTTTGACGCTATTTTATAGAGGACTGAGCAAAGACTAATAAGCCGGAACTTAGTTGGTCGTTTTGGCTCTTGCACCTTTGGAATTAGTGTTACAATAGTGCGGTTAACAGATTTGAGAATTAATTTCACCTTGCCAACATGCTTGAATAAATTGCACAATATCCTTCCCAACAACATGCCAAAATTTTATGTTAAAAGAGAGCATGTATTTTGTCAAAGTTCGGAGCTTTAGTTGGATACATTTGGAATAAAGCATCTGTCAACAGGACATCCAACACAATATTCATCTCCGGGGATATAACATGCTTGATATTTTCCAACACAACATCATGATCAGTTGATCCCTCAGAACCGAAAAGAGTATAATAACGCATGGCATATCTCCTCATCTATGTCCATACATTGTTGAAATCCAATAAGCCACTAATATGGTTATGTTGTTTTCCCTGAGAAGCCTTGTGGTGAAAATAGGGAGTATTTTTATCACCCTCCCTTAGACAATTAGACCTCAAATGGATGTGTCAATAAGCTTCTTCCTCAAGCAATAGATGCCCTATCTCCTATGTCAGTAAGCAAGTTATGTCCATAATAAGACCATCTGGTGGTCTCTGTCGTAGGTGTAGAAGGTCCCTTTCCAACCTTTGGATTCGTTTCTTCGGTCCCCGAAATTCCTTGTCTGCCCAACATGACAAACTCTCTGCACAACCCATCACTTTCTGCAGTGGGGTACGTGAAGCATCATTCCAAGTTGTTTAAACAACAGAGGAGCATGTTGCATGAATGAGCCAGTACGGCTCAAAACGAAATAGATTAGGTCTTCGTCGCGATCAATTCCAGTCACCATCTGTGTTGAGGGGGTAGAGAGAATACCAACCCGCCGAACAAAGACCCCTGTCAAGAAGTTCCCGAATAAGTGTAGCGGCAGTATGTCCCCTTTCCCATGTGAATTTACTTCCGGTACACTAGTTGGTTAATACTTGTACTACTAGACATAAATTTTACATATAAAATAATAAATAAGTGCAGGGATAGTACACTAGTCGGTTAAGTTGTTCGGGTGATCATCACAATGTTCGGCCCATCATCGTCATCTAAAGATCCACGGACCCCAAAGCCCAATAAACTACAAGATACCCTAGTCGCTGGCAGGAAGACTAGTCTAAGCCGAAATCTGATTAGGGCGATGAACGAGGAAGAGAGAAACTACATCGGACGGTTTCGTGTGGTTCGCATGCATGATTGTTGGTATGACACACACCTCTCTCTATCTATCTGTCTAATTTCAACACTTCCAAATCTTCAATTCCAAGCAATTCGCCGCAAATATTATAATACAATCGATCCAGATTATTCGCTGACAAACTATATCAAGTGATCTTATCGTGCTATGAACAAACCCTAGTTTCTATTACGTGATATTTATTTTAAGTAATTTGACCTGTCTATCTTAGTTATCTCCAATTAAACAATTCACTCCCTATTTTAGCAGTTTTCTGTTGTGGTTTGTGATGATTTACGTTATGTAACGGTACCTGATTCACTTATTTATCATTCACCTTCCGAGGAAATATCACATCATGTATGGATTACTTTTTGATCGGGTCTGAGCTATTGTTCTTGTTGTAATTTAGCACCTATCAATTAGAAACTTGATTAATTGGGGTGATTGCAGCTTGCAATTAATAATTACTAGTGATCCAGGGAGAGAAGTAGAAATTTAGGATTATAGGTACACATAATCCCAATAGTATACTGAATAAGATGTTTTTTCTGACATTTAGTTGAAGCTTTTCCACTGCCATTTGCTTATTACAACTTTTGATCTTTTGTGATATAATTCACTAGACTCATTCGCTTACACTGACATTCACGATATAGAATTCCTATATCAACTGTTGTTCATAGTTAGCTGCGGTATATGTATACTGAGATAATTTGGAAAGAAGGAATGAGGATTAACTCAGTCAAATAGGTTGTGTGTTGACAAATGAATCGCCAGAGTCCAGACGAACTCTTTATTCTATGTCCTATTTCCACAAATGCTTTTTTATCCTGAAGGATCTCATGCAGTATCAATACACATTATTGATTTCTAGTTTGTGTTCAACAACCGACCTTAGCTCAGTTGGTAGAGCGGAGGACTGTAGTTGGTAGAATATCTCGCAGAGAAATCCTTAGGTCGCTGGTTCGAATCCGGCAGGTCGGATTATATTTTTTCCTGAACCTTGAATTTTGAGTATTTGATGATGATGTATGTATCACTATTTATTCTTATATTGTCTATCACCAAATATTTTCGTATAGTGAGTTGTGAAAGATAACTATTTGATGATTTTCCCTTCTTTCTCCTTTTCCTTTGAGTGTTATATAATCCATAATCAGAGAACTGTGATATGTTCTTCACAGTATATTTGATGATGATGTATGTATCACTATTTTTTTTATTTCTTGGTCATAGTTCTGCGTCTCTGGCCTTGAAATAACTTGGCATGTATCAGTATGTACTAATGAGTTGTAGCTATTGCGTAGAAACCAACCTTAGCCCTGTTGTTAGAGTGGAGGACTGTAGTTGGTGTAACATCATGCAGAGGAATCCTTAGGTTGCTGGTTTGAATCTGGCAGGTCGGATTCTACTTTTACCTTTCCTTTCGACTATTTGATAATCTATATCACTATTATTCTTGTATTGTTTCCTTTCTTTTGGGCATGATATGATCCATAAACTATAGACCTTTGATTTGTCCTACACAGTATAATCTCCACAATTACTGTTGTGTTTTCCTGTTTGACCATTTAAGCATCATTATATGTTTTATAACAGACAAATTAGCAGTTATATATACAATTTAGCTCAATTGGTAAGTTAGATTGGTTGCTGTATGAACATGCATATTAGCTTTTCATTTTTGGTCTTATTTATGCATTTCTGACCTTGAAATATCTTAGCATGTGTCAATAATGTGCTAATTAGTTTTATCTCTTGTGCAGAAACCGACCTTAGCTCAGTTGGTAGAGCGGAGGACTGTAGTTGGTGTGACATCCTGCAGAGGAATCCTTAGGTCGCTGGTTCGAATCCGGCAGGTCGGATTTTATTTTTTTCCTTTTGAGTATTTGATGATGAATGTATGATTATTTAATCTTATTTTATCTATCATTAAATATTTTCTCCATGTGACAGAGAACTATCTTTTGTTTTGTCCTTTTTCCTTTTAGTATTTAATGATACCTGAATACAGACGACTATGATTTGTTTTTTACAGTATAATTCGTACAATAACTGTTGTGTTTTCCTGTTGATTTTAAGCTTCAGTATTTGTTGATAGCAGAAAAGTTAGCAACACTGAATTTTGTCTGTTGTACAGAAACCGACCTTAGCTCAGTTGGTAGAGCGGAGGACTGTAGTTGGTGTAACATCCTGCAGAGTAATCCTTAGGTCGCTGGTTCGAATCCGGCAGGTCGGATTTTATTTTACCTTTTGAGTATTGAGAGTCATTATATGTTAATAGCCGATAAATTGGCAAATATAGATACCTTTAGCTCAATTAATAAATCAGTTTGTTTGGTGATTGAACAAGAAGATGAGCTTTTTCGTTATTTGTTCTAGTTATGCATTTCTGGCCTTCAAATTTCTTAGCATGTTGATATTATATACTATTTTTTTTAGATGTTGTGCAGAAACCGACCTTAGCTCAGTTGGTAGAGCGGAGGACTGTAGTTGGTGCACATCCTGCAGAGGAATCCTTAGGTCGCTGGTTCGAATCCGGTAGGTCGGATTTTATTTTTTTCTCACCTGATGGTAAATTATTTAAGGCTTTTGGCTAGTGGTGTGTTTCTTTCTTAGGGTTTATCGGTGTAGAAGATTCATATAATCGGCATCTCCCTATGTTTATAAAGGTTTATTTTGGGATCGTGCTCATATCTGCTTTAGAAAGACACTTAGTTTTTACTGCATAGTCAATATGCCATTTGGTCAAACAGTATGATTGTTGCATGATGTTATTTTCTTTTCTTGATCCTTGGATTTCCCATTAGTTAAGCTTTCAATATTGATTGGCAAGCAGATAATCTTCATTTGTCAAGGGCTGATTCTTGTGCTATTTATCTCACTTTGGGTGTGAGCTCAAAAGAGATCCACCCTTAATGAATATAATGTGTGCAGTATTTTAGATGTTGTATGAATTTTTTCCAGGCAATTATTGGAAACCCCGATTTCTGATATAGGTGTGTAGATATCAGCTTACCATTTATCAATGACTGATTGGTTCGCTGACCCCTCGTACCTTTAATTTAGCATGTGCGGTCACATGTTCTTCATTTTGACGTATACTCTATATCAAGGAACGGTAGGTCCACTTATTGACATCTGGCAAGCACTATTGTAGAAACAATCTACTCTAATTTTATATCAAGAGGGCATTTGGTCTAGTGGTATGATTCTCGCTTTGGGTGCGAGAGGTCCCGAGTTCGATTCTCGGAATGCCCCTCAAATGGAGCTGAAGAATTTTTAGGTTGCTGGCTTGAATCCGGCAGGTCAGTTTTTATTATCTGTCACTTATGTTATGTTGGTAATTACTATTTGCTTCAGATATTAAATTTTTAAAGGCATTTGGCTAGTGGTGTGTTTTTTTTGCTTAAGTTGTAGAAGGTTGTGAGTCTTGTGATTTATACTTATATTTTCGGCATCTCCCTATGTTTATGAATGTTTATTTTGGGATTGTGTTCATATCTGCTTTACAACGATACTTGATTTAACTGAACTGTCAATATGCCGTTTAGTCAATCAGTATGATTCTGATAAGATTTTTTTGCCTTGATCCTTGGATTGCCCAGCAATCTTTCAACGTTGGTTGGCAAGTGGGTAATCTGTATTTGTGAAGGGCTGATTATTGTGCTATTGATCTCGCTTTGGGTGCGAGGTCAACAGTTGTCTGCCCTTCATCAATGTAATGTGTGCAGTATTTTAGCAAAGTTTTTTGACTTTTTCTAGGCGATTATTTTAAATCTATATTTTAATTTACCATCTATCAACAACAGATTTGTTCACTCACCCTTTGTACCTTTAATTTAGCATTAGTGGTCACGTGTTCATTTTGAGGTATCCTTCTTGGATTACTCTATATCAAGGAATGGTTGATTAACTTATTGACTTTTAGCAAGCCCTATTGTAGAAACAATCTACTGCATTTTAAAATCAAGAGGGCATTTGGTCTAGTGGTATGATTCTCGCTTTGGGTGCGAGAGGTCCCGAGTTTGATTCTCGGAATGCCCCTCAACTTGAAGCTGTTAATAATTTTGTCATCGTTTCATATACGATCAATGTTGAGCTTGCTGAAGTGGTCATATTCGAAGTATTATCAAGTGGGCTTTTGGTTTCGTGTGTTGTCATTCTTTCTCTGGTGTGATACATGTTTAGGTTGATTCTTCCCTTATTATTGGTTGTTCTTTTTAGTGCTACCAATTTGTATTTTGATCTTGTGCCTTCATAATTATTTGAATTGATTTCCTGAACTTGGTGAATCAATATTGCCTTACTTTAGCTCTATATCCAGTTGTTTTCAATTATTCGCGTAGTAGAATTATTTGAAGAGTTAATTCCGGTCATACATTCTTGGTTTTTTATAAATTGCTTTTTTCCATGAATTTTGTTGTTTGAATTCTTCTTCAATCTTCATAGTATGCATCACGTTTGCAATGACGGAATGATATGAAAACTGCCATCAATAGGGCATTTGGTCTAGTGGTATGATTCTCGCTTAGGGTGCGAGAGGTCCCGAGTTCAATTCTCGGAATGCCCCTTGGATTCTTGATTGATGCTTCTTTATCTTTTGCCTAAAGATGACTAGATGAGTTAATCTCAAGTAGGGTTATATACTTGTATGAATCGAACTACTCAAACCCGGTTCCAGTAAAGCTCGGTTCATGCTTGTACACTTGGGTGCAACAGAGTAATATTTCCTTGGTGTTTGAACTTTCAAGTGCAACAAAGCCTTGACCCCCCTATGAATTTGACTTCTGTATCAGCTAGGGTAATTTATTGGATAGAAGCTTTAGTGTCATTCTCTTTCATCAAAGAACTAGCAGATATAGCATGTTAAAGCTAAATCCGCAAAGTATCCTCGTCTTCCTGCAAGGAAAAGTAATTTGAAAGAGCATTAAAGTTCTTTTATGCTCGAGGCTCTACTCCTAACCATTTCATGTGTACGAAGATCAATACCCTGGTCCGTGTCACCTTGTGGGCATGTGGCAGGTCAGTGAAAATTTTGTATATTGATGTTTTGCTTGGATTCAGAGGTGTTGAGCCGTCCTGCTTGGTGATGAGGTCAAAAAGGAATCCAAGACATCTTCCCTCAAGAAAAAGTGGTTAGTATCTTATAAATGAGCAACTCATTGGAAATTCCAACATTAAAGTGGCGAAGAGTAGTTCTTGTGACAGATTTTGCAATTCTACTATTATATATATATATAATTTGCTGTTTATTAATCAATGGAGAATTTTGATTGTCCCTTCATGTAATGTGTTATAGTCTTCTAGTTTCTATCCAAGATGATGAATAGCTTAGACACCTCAAAAGCTATCTCGCAAGGGAAGCTTACATGTGACAAACCGTTGTGTAAATTTTCTTGAATCAAATAACAAAAGAAAATTTGTGAGGTATTCAGTTTGGAAGTGATCGTTAATTCTGGACCTTGTATTTTGGTGTTTAAATTGAATGGAAGGGTTGCCATCTTGATCATGGCAGCCATGGTTTGAGCAAACTCCCTTTGAAAGGCTAACCCGTTATCCGAGCCAAGCACTCAGACCACAGGGCTGTCCTTGGATGAGCCATGAGTTGGTCAGTAAACAAAACGCACGTCCTCTTGTTAGCTTCTTGTAATAGTGAGAATCACTTTTCCTCTTTCTGTTCTAAAATGCATGTACTGCTGATGTTATTAAATTAAACCACAAAGACTGCCGCCAAAAGTGGATTCGAACAAGACCACATAAGTCACCGCATATGGTACCTCCACCCTCATGTAATCTCTGGTGTCGGAGATGAAGTCTCCAATCTAATCGGCGCAATGTTTAACCCACAATCGAACCAGTGACGAGCAATGTTGAATGATACATCTTGATAAGGAAACATTGAGATGAACAATAAAAACGTGAAAGACAAAAATACTATAGCCGAAGAATTTACCACGGAGTTGGATGATTGAAAAAGTAAAGGAAGAGTGATGAGTAATGTTGAATGAATACATCTTGATAAGGAAACATTGAGATGAACAATGAAAACGTGAAAGACAAAAATACTATAGCCGAAAAAATTTATAAGTAAAATAAAAAGTCCCCAACCCCATATTTACCGAATATGAAGTCCTTATCTTCGTTAACATACTGTTTGATATTAATTTCATGAAGTCAAAAGAAATAAGAATGATTATTTCAATGGTGAGAGTTTCATTAATAAATTTGATGATATGAAGTAGACTATGGACTAGATTCAAAACCTCGAATTATTTTAATACTATATACGGCTATTTTATAATAATCACTTAATGTTAAACACAAAAATTATGTGATATTGAAAGTGTAAAATCACAAATAAACTCAAAACACTAAACACAAAAATTAGGCACAATCTTAAAGCACCCATAGGAATTCACTATCATCACTAAATCACTCAAGGGAGTCTGAGGGAATAA
This sequence comes from Fagopyrum tataricum, assembly GCA_002319775.1. Lineage (NCBI taxonomy): Eukaryota > Viridiplantae > Streptophyta > Magnoliopsida > Caryophyllales > Polygonaceae > Fagopyrum > Fagopyrum tataricum. The sequence continues at coordinate 6,856,684 of CM008285.1, read as the reverse complement.
TTTTGCAAAAGCCAGTGTTAGAGAAAACCTCCTAAAAGCCTAGGCCAAAAAAGTTTTGTTTGGACCAAATCAATCAAAATTTAAAAGGCCAAAATTTTTACCAAAAAAGTCATATATGATATTTGTGAATTTTCTAATAGTCTTTCGAGGAAATTCATAAGTTCAAACTTGATAACAAATTTTCACAATCACGAACCTTCTACACAAGAAATATGACAAATGCGAAGATTTAATAGTCATATAGACAACTAAAATCATTTACATTGATTACATAATCACAATAAAGGATGCTTGCGGACTTTACATACTTCAACCTTTTATATGACAAACACAAAAAAAAACATAGAAACAAATCTCGTATACCCACGAGTGTTTCCCACTAAACCTACGTTATACCAAACCTTACAATGATTTTTATAATCTAGTAACGAACACATGACCTTGGCTGACCATCACACGTACTTGTATACTCCGTAGCTCGGTTGTTAGATTAGTGACCTTAAATGATGTTGGTCGGAATCGTTGGCTAGTAGTGATCTTGAGTTATATGAATAAAATATCAAACAACATTTGAACATGTATAAACATGTCATCAATTCACATGACCTCATCCTACTCACACCTGACATAGGTCCCGTTTGGGAAGGAGCTTATGCTAGCTTATGAAGCTGAAGGAAGTTCTGTAGTCATTTGCAAGGTGTTTGGCAGCAACAACGGATTGAAGCTGAAGTAGATTATGGAAGATTATGGTAGATGAAAGAACATCAATTTTCATCAGCTCTCATGGACAAGTTTTTTTTTAGCTGATGTAAAAATTCATCCTGAAGATACCCCACCCTGTCCTCTCTTCATTCAAATTTAAACGTTACTTTTTGTCAATGTAAATATAATTAATATAATTCCTACTTAGGCATGTGTTTTCATAATTACTATTGATATTATAAGGTAGCAGATTTTGTGTAATAAAACGAACTTTGTAATATTTAAAAATTAATTACATATTTTAATTGTAAGGTAGCAGATATTATAAGGTAGAAGATTTTGTACTAATAAATTTAAGGTTAATTTAACCTCTATGAAATATTTTAAAAAAAACATAAATTTTGAAATAGAATAATTATATTATTGATCGATGAAGGGTTTTTTTTATTAGATCAAATCGGTTCATTTTTGTCAATGGAAATACTAATAATTAATTTTCTTTTGTCGTTAGACATATATTCACATTTATTATTGATATTATAAGATAATAAATTTTGTGTAATAAAATGAACTCCATAATATTCAACAAATGATTACAGATTTTAATTACAAATTGCATATTATATAATATACTTTTTAGTTATGTATTTGTACTAATAATGTTTTTGTGGCTATAACCTCTAATAAATATTTTTTTAAATGATTATATACTTCAATGTGTGTCATTGTACATTATAATATAGTTTTTAATTACCTATTGAAAACATTTTGTGTTAATTTAACCTCTATTAAGTATTTACAAAAAACATAAAATTTAAAATATAAATGAAGCCCTTATTGGTAATTTTACGTTTATATCAGCTTCGATACATAAGCTTATCAAAACAAATCAGTTAGTTCATTCAACTACTTGTTCAGCTTCAGCTCCGATAAGCTCGGATGAGCCAAACAGAACCATATTAATATTCACTTAATGCTTTACCTTGTTCATAAAAAATATGATATGTGCACTAATATATCTATATTCTATATTTTATTATTACCCTACTCGATCTCATCATTCTTAATTTCCTTTTTTTGTTGTGTGATTTGAGTAATTTTTGTTTTGGACTGAATCGATTTTCGATAGGTCAATTTATTCAATTCGAGTTAATTTTTTACACATACCCGGATAACGGGTAATGCTATCTGTATTTTCTCGTATTTTAAAAGTCATTGGGACTCATACCAAACGAGTCCTAAGTTATTTGTGTGATCATCACAATGTTCGGCCCATCTATACACTCGATCCACGGCCCAAAAGCCCAATAACCTAGAAGATACCACAGTCACTGACAAGAAGACTAGCCTGACCAATATATGTTTAGGGCAATGAACGAGGAAGAGAGAAACTCCATCGGACGGTTTCGTGGTACCTCGCATTCATGATTGATGGTATGGAACACTTCTCTCTCCATCTATCTGTATATCAACACTTCCAGATCTTCAATTCCAGGCAATTTGCAGAAAATATTATAATACAATTGATCCGGATTGTTCGCTGACAAACTATATCAAGTGATCTTATCGTGCTATGAACAAACCCTAACTTCTATTACGTGATAATTATTTAAGTAATTTGACCTGTCTGTCTTTATAATCTCCAATTAAACAATTCACTCCCTATTTTAGCAGTTTTCTGTTGTGGTTTGTGATGATTTGCGTTATGTAACGGTACCTGATTCACTTATTTATCATTCACCTTCCGAGGAAATATCACATCATGTATGGATTACTTATGATCGGGTCTGAGCTATTGTTCTTATTGTGATTTAGCACCTATCTTTAAGAGACTTGATTAATTGGGGTGGTTGCAGCTTGCAATTAATAATAACAGGTGAGCCAGGGAGAGAAGTAGAAATAAGGATTATAGGGTACACATAATCCCAATAGTATACTGAATAAGATGGTTTTTTTTTTCCCTTCTGACATTTAGATTTAGTTGAAGCTTTTTCCGGTGCCATTTGCTCATTACAACTTTTCATCTGTTTGTGATATAATATAATTCACTAGACTCATTCGCTTACACTGAAATTCATGATTTATTTGTAGTCGTGCAACTCCTATATCAACTGTTGTTCATAGTTAGCTGCCATATATGTTATACTGAGATAATGTGGAAAGAATGAATGAGGCTTAACTCAGATAAATAGGTTGTGTGTTGACAAATGAATCTCAAGACGAGCTCTTATATTCTTTGTCCTATTTCCACAAATGCTTTTCATCCTGAAGGATCTCATGCAGTATCAATACACAATATTGATTTCTACTTTGTGTTCAACTACCGACCTTAGCTCAGTTGGTAGAGCGGAGGACTGTAGTTGGTAGAATATCCTGCAGAGAAATCCTTAGGTCGCTGGTTCGAATCCGGCAGGTCGGATTATGTTTTTTCTGTTTAGCGTTATATGATACATGAAGTCAGACAACTATGTTCTGTTTTTCCTTTAGTGTATTGGATTTTATATTCTATCATCAAATGTTTTCTCCATGTAGAAAGTAACTATGTTCTGTTTTCACTTTCTTTCTTTTCAATTATTATATGATCCATGAAATCGAAGAAGTGAAAGAAATATGCTTTGGTCTTCACAGTTCTACTCCTACGATAACTGTTTTCCTCTTGGACCATTATAAGATAAATTATACGTTGATTGCAGATAAATTAGTAACAATAGATACACTTCGGCTCAGTTGGTAAAATGGATTGGTTGGTGAATGAACATGCAGATGCAGATGCAGATGTAGATAAGTTAGATTCCTCTGCTCTATAATGTCTGAGCATGCATTTGTTACGGTCCCAGAAATAGGATCGAATATCTGATAAAAGACATGTGTGATTGGTGGATAAGAGGATAGATGAATGTGCATTGATGGATAGATGAAAGTGGACTCGTCCTTGACAGTGCCGCTTCCTAGTTTAATGTGCAGACCTTCTTTGTGTGACATTAGCCTCCTTTAATAATAATTCTGCTTACTTTTTTATTTGATAAGAAAAGCCTTACATACGCTAGCAACAAAAACCTAGATAACATAAATGAAATCCAATATATAAATATAACTATATCCTAGTTGTATGACTTTCCCTCTAAATCTTAGCCTGGTGTATCAGCAGCAGTATCAGTATGTGCTAATGAGTTTTAGTTGTTGTGTAAAAAACCGACCATAGCTCACTTGGTACTTGGTAGAGTGGAGGACAGTAGTTGGTGTAACATCCTGCAGAGGAATCCTTAGGTCGCTGCGGATTTTATTTTTCCTTTCATTTTGAGTATTCAAAAGTTTATGTCGCAATTTAATCTTATGATACATATCACCAAATAATTTCTTCATGTGACTAATAAATATCTTTTGTTCTCCTTTTTTCCTTTAGGATATGACATGATCCATGAAATCAGACAACTTTGATTTGTTTCTCACTGTATAATTCCTACCATGACTGTTGTTATTTCATGTTAGACCATATCAAGAATCATTACATGTTGATAGCAGATGAATTAGCAACTATAGATGCCCTGTATAATTCCTACCATGACTACTGTTGTTTTGCAGAAACCGACCTTAGCTCAGTTGGTAGAGCGGAGGACTGTAGTTGGTGTACCATCCTGCAGAGGAATCCTTAGGTCGCTGGTTCGAATCCGGCAGGTCGGATTTTATTTTATTTTCTTTTTGTGTTATTGATTATGTCTGTATCATTATTTAATCTTATATTATCTATCACCAAATATTTTCTTTGTGTGACAAAGAACTATGTTTTGTCCTTTTTTCTTTTCCTTTTAGCATTATCTCATACATGAAGTCAGACAACTATGATTTGTTTTTTACAGTATGGGCGCGTTCGGTAGAGGGCCGGGATTATTCGGGGGATTATAATCCCCACATTAATCTCGATAATCCATGTTGAATTAGACAAAAAAAAGAGGTCAGAATAACCTCCCAGAGTAATCTCCCAATCCCTGATAATCCCAATAATCTACCTCTACCAAACGAACCCTATAATTCCCACAATAACTGTTGTGTTTTCCTGTTGATTATAACTTATAAGCTTCAATATATGTTGATAGCAGATAAATTTGCAACAATATGTTTACATTAGTTCAATTGGTAAAATAGATTGGTCGGTGAATGAACATGTAGATAAGCTTATCATTATTGGTCGTAGTTCCTCATTTTTCGCCTAGAAATATCTTAGCATTGTTGATAGTATATACTAGTCAATTTTAGCTGTTGTCCAGAAACCGACCTTAGCTCAGTTGGTAGAGCGGAGGACTGTAGTTGGTGTAACATCCTGCAGAGGAATCCTTAGGTCGCTGGTTCGAATCCGTCAGGTCGGATTTTATATTTTCCTTTCATTTTAAATATTTGATTATTTATGTCGCTATTTATATTGTCTTACATATTACCAAATATTTTCTTCATGTGATAAATAACTATGTTTAGTTTTTCTCCTTTTTCCTTTTCCTTTGAGTATGACATGATTCATGAAATCAGACAACTTTGCTTTGTTCTTCACTGTATAATTCCTGCAATAACTGTCGTGTTTTCACGTTGAACCATTTTAAGAATCAATATATGTTTTTTTTGGTTAGAGAATCAATATATGTTAATAACAGATAAACTGGCAACTATGTATGCCCTTTATCTCAACTGGTAAATTAGATTGTTTGGTGATTGAACATGCAGATAAACTTTTTCATTCTTGGTCCTAGTGTGTTTTAGCTGTGGTACAGCAACCGACCTTAGCTCAGTTGGTAGACCGGAGGACTGTAGTTGGTGTCGCATCCTGCACAGGATTCCTTAGGTTGCTGATTCGAATCCAGCAGGTCTGATTTTATTTTTTCTCACTTATGTTATGTTGGTAATTGCTATTTGCTTAAGATGGTAAATTTTTAAAGACATTTGGCTAGTGGTGTGTTTCTTGCTTATGGTGTAGGAGGTTGTGATTTGTTACTTATATAATCGGCAACTCCCTATGTTCATGAAGGTTTATTTTGGGATCATGATCATATCTGCTTTACAGTGTTACTTGGTTTTACTGAACTGTCGATATGCCATTTGGTCAAGCAGTATGATTCTTGCATGCTAGGATTTTTTTCCTTGATCCTTGGATTGCCCAGTAATCTTTCAACATTGATTGGCAAGTGTTAATCTTCAGTTGTCATGGGATGATTCCTGTGCTATTAATTTCACTTTGGGTGTGAGGTCAACAGATGTACACCCTTCATCAATGTAATGTGTGCAGCATTTTAGCATTGTCGTTTGACTTTTTTCTAGGCAATTATTTGAAATCTCGATTTTCTGATATCGGTGTGTAGATGTTAGCCTAGCATTTATCAATTACTGATTAGTTCAATGGCCCCTTGTACCTTTAATTTTAGCATTAGCGGATTTAGCGGTCACTTGTTCTTCAGTTTGAGGTATCCTTCTTTTGATTACTCTATATCAAGAAATGGTTGGTTCACTTATTGACATCTGGCAAGCACTATAGTAGAAACAATCTACTCTAATTTATTATCAAGAGGGCATTTGGTCTAGTGGTATGATTCTCGCTTTGGGTGCGAGAGGTCCCGAGTTCGATTCTCGGAATGCCCCTCAATTGAAGCCGTTTATATTTTGTCAATATTTCATATACAGATCAATGATGAGCTTACAGAAATGATCATATTCGAAGTATTATTAAGTGGGATTTTGGTGGTGTTTTTCATTTTTTCTCTGGTATGGTACATGTTTAGTTTAATTCTCTTATGTCCACTGTTATTGGTTGATCTTTTTGGTGTTACCAACCTTATATTTGATCTTGTGCCTTCATAATTATTTGGATTGACTTCCTGAACTTGTTGAATCCATGTATCAATATTGGTTTACTTTAGATCTATATCCGGTTGTTTTCAATTACTGTCCTATTAGAATTATTTAAAGAGTTAATTCCGGTCATAGGTTCTTGGTTTTTATAACTTGCTTTCTGTCATTGAATTTTTTATTGCTCGGATCATTTTCTTTTGCCAACTATACATTAAGTTTGGTATCATATAAAAATTCCCATCAACAGGGCATTTGGTCTAGTGGTATGATTCTCGCTTAGGGTGCGAGAGGTCCCGAGTTCAATTCTCGGAATGCCCCCTTGGATTCTTGATTGAAGCATCTATAATCTTTTGTCAGGTTTTTAATGATCCGCAACCGACCTTAGCCCAGTTGGTCGAGTATCCTCTAGAAAACCCCTCTTATTTAATCTCATAGTACGAGCACACTTTTAAGTTTGGTTGAATAGTTAGGCTTTATTCGAGCTCAAACGAGTTGAACATGAGCATACTAGAGCTCGGCTCGGCTCGGCTAACAACTCTAAAGATGACTAGATGAGTCAATTTTTAGCCGAGTTGGGAAGCATCTATAATCTTTTGTCAGGTTTTTAATGATCCGCAACCGACCTTAGTCCAGTTGGTCGAGTATCCTCTAGAAAACCCCTCTTATTTAATCTCATAGTACGAGCAAAATTTTAAGTTTGGTTGAATAGTTAGGCTTTGTTCGAGCTCAAACGAGTTGAACATGAGCATATTAGAGCTCGGCTCGGCTAACAACTCTAAAGATGACTCGACCTTAGCCTAGTTGGTCGAGTATCCTCTAGAAAACCCCTCTTATTTAATCTCATAGTACGAGCAAAATTTTAAGTTTGGTTGAATAGTTAGGCTTTGTTCGAGCTCAAACGAGTTAAACATGAGCATATCAGAGCTCGGCTCGGCTAACAACTCTAAAGATGACTAGATGAGTCAATTTTTAGTAGGGTTGTTGTATGAGCCGAACTACTTGATTTCGGTTTGAGATAGGCTCGTTTTTCATGCTTGTTCACTTGTCTAAACAAGTTGAATATGAGCACATTTTCAAGTTAAGTTCAAAATATAAGTTCTGGTCAAGCTGAGTATGAGCTACCGAAGCTCGGATTACAACCCTACATGTGAACTTCAGTTTCATGATCAAGATGCTATGAAATGTCTAATTAATCTTAATCTTTATTGTGTAAGGTGTTGATTGGTGGAGGACTACAAGATTTCAGCACATTAATTTACACAAGTAATTCAGTGATATGCCTGAAAGCTTGTGATTCAACATTTAGTTTTATTGTCGTATACTCGTATATTACTTTGGTTGCAACAACTTTCCTTGGTGTTTGAACTATCCAAGTGCAAGAAGGCCTTGATTCCCCTATGAATTAGACTTTTGTATCAACTAGGGTATTTTATTGGACAAAAGCTTTAGCGTCATTCTCTTTCATCAAAGAACTAGCAGAGATAGCATCGTAAAGGTAAATCCACTAAGTGTCTACGTCTTCCTGCAAGGAGAAGTAATGGAAAGATCCTTAAAGTTCTTCTATGCTTGAGGTTCAACTCCTAACCACTTCATGCCTACAAAGATCAATACCCTGTTTGTGTCACCTTGTGGGCTTGTGGCAGGTCAGTGAAAAGCCTATATATTGATAGTTTGTGTGAATTCAGGGGGGTGTTGAGCCGTGCTGCTTGGTGATGAGGTCAAGAAGGCCATCCAAGACGTCTTCCCTCAAGAAAAAGAGGTTAGTATCTGATAAACAACCAACTAGTTGGAAATTACAACATTATAAAGTGATGAAGAGTAGTCCTTTGGTACTTAGAAAAAGTGCCAGAATTACACTGGAATTACAACTTCAATGTAGTGAAGAGTAGTTCTTGTAACAGATTTTGCAACTCTACGGTTTTCATTCTTCTTTTCCTCTTGCTGCTATAAAATGCATGTAATGCTGATGTTATAAAATTAAACCACAAAGACCGCCACCAAAGGTGGATTTGAGCAAGATCCCAAAGATCATCGCCTAAGGTAACCTTCACCCTCATGTAATCTCTGGCGTTGGAGTTGAAGTCTCAAATCCAATCGGCGCAATGTTTAACCCATGGTTGAACAATTAAAGGTGGAGTTGGATGATAGAAAAACTTAGAAAAGAGTGATGAGCAATGTGAATGAATAGCACATTGATAAGGAAATATTGAGATGAATAATGAAAATGTGAAAGACGAGGACTATAGCTGATGAATTTGATAAGTGACTTAAAAAACTTTCCTCCCATATTTACTGGATGTGAAATTCATTGTTAAAGTTTGTTTGATATTGATTTCATGAAAATGCTCATAGTGTCGTTAATAAAGTTGATATGAATTAGACTTTTGACTCGGCTCAAGACCTCGAGCTATTTAATATTATACCGACTATTTTATAATAATCACTTTATGTTAATTTTATTATGATTCAGTTATTAATTGTAATATGATTTTTGAAACATAGTTTAACTGATCAACTGATAATCATGTGATTTGATTTTTTTTGATAATGGAAAGTTGTTCGAAACACGTCGTCTAGTGGATCGAGAGGCGAAAAAGATCGGCAAACAAACTAACTGTCATGAAGGACACAACAAAAGCAAAAAAGAAATACACAAAAATACATCATGAAAATCCGAAAGCAAAAAGATCTTCGATATTCAAGAGAAAGTAGAGTAGAATAATTTAGTCAACAGGAAGCGGCGAGTACAACATTCATCTTCAAACGAAGTAAATAGATAGGAAGTCTGGGGAACAAATGTGTACACCTAAGAGATTTGGACTCGCAGCAGAGTCGTTAGAAGTTGATCACAAATTTACGACACCTTATAGGCAGATCACTCGAAATGCCACCAAAAACAACATCTAACTAAGAAGACGAAGACAATGGTCACGACGTTGCAGAACACGGGTATAATGACATATAAAAGTGTATAACTTGATTGATTAATGAATAAATATTTATAAGGAGAAAATTGTTCATAAAATTGTTGGTATAATAAACATTGTAATATGGATTCTATTTGTTTTGTTTTGTGTTTTTTCTAGAGAAGGAAAAAAAAAGGAACAAAATTGGCTATAAGTGCTAACTTCTTTTAATTGTTTGGGCTTAATTAAAACAAGTCTAAATAAATATCAATTCCAAATGGCTTAATAATGGGCTAATTTTAATTGTGTTACTTTGTTTTTAAACTTCTTTGTATCACACACTTTCTCTAGGCAAAACCAAAGTCAATTACTAGAAGAGAGAGATGGAGGATAAATCGAGGAAAACAATGGCGACCGCAGAGAGAAAAAATTTCATATGGAGAAGATTAACAACCACAAATACACCAATCTTCCTTGGAAAAGATGAAGCATCGTGGTTATCCAACGATTCAAGGGAACGGGGTAGAAGAAAGGCCAGATTTGGAAAAGAGTCGAACCCGTCCTCAAGTACTCGTTTTAGTCAAGGATACACTCAAATAATGACTTGTCGGATTCAGCCAAAAAAAACCGGAGGTTTTTTTGTTATCGGTGGGAAGGAAGACTCACTTATATTGGTTCTAGGAACCATCATTATATTGGTGGTGAAAGGCAAGGGATTTTTTTTTTCTTCGTCCAATCTTATTTATTCAAACAAATTAAGAGATTTTTGAGTCATGAGTTAACGATGGATGTGGTTCTTTGCTTGATCTAGGGAGGTCTTTCCATCCAATAACTAAACCAAAGTCGATGGATATGAGAATAGGTTCATGCAAAATCCAATATTTTTTTCCCAACACTAGCTGAGGCTGGCAGGCCCGGCCCGTGATCGGTGCAACCCGTTCTTGTGAACAGGGCCTCGGAATTTTGAGGGCCTCCATATAGTAAATGAAGTTGAATAAAAAAAAACATGTATGTTCAACTTGTCCAACTAGTATGATGGCTAGGGTTGGCCCTTAAGAGCACAATTCGAACTCCCTGGCTAACAATTTTTCTCTAACTCTTACTTTTGACCTTTTTCTTTTTCTTTTAAATTTCATTTTCTATTTACTTATATTGCCTATAATTCTTATTAAAAATATAATTTCAATCTTATTAAAACAGTTTTCAACATATAAAACACAGTTAATAAGATACTATCAACCAAATTAAACAATAAAAATATAGTTTTAAATTTTTTTAAAGACGTTAGCTATTTTTTAGCACATGGCCTCCGAAATCATTGAGACGGCCCTGGAGGCCGGATTTGACAAAAAGTGGTGGGTGGTACGTAGGCCGAAAGAGGAGGACAATGGTTGGTTCCGACAAGAACCAATAAGCCGTTAGGCCATGAGAGGTGGCCGATACGCTGTTCGTTAGTGGAGATGATGTCCAATCTTGCTCCGAAACAAACGGTTTCGGTAATCCGTTGGTGGAGAGCTTGGCGTTATTGATTTGGAAGCCTCCATGGAGGCTAGAGATTGTGGGGTTCAACCCAACAACTCTAGAAGAGAGCGTTTATTGTTCTTGAATTAATTGAAAAGGGTCAGAAAAGAAGGTGAAAAGAACAAAAATCTAATATATTTTGTTTCAATAATCGAGTGATATTGATAGTGTAAAATCAAAAAAAAAAACACAGTTTAGTAGACTAAGTACGAAAATTATGCACAATCTTAAAATACAAAGGAATTCACTAAGCCACCAACAAAACTTAGAAAAGTCAAGGGAACAATTTCGCAAAAGCCAATTTTAGATAAAAGCCTAAACCAAAAACTCTTACCTCTAGAAATGAGGTCTCCTACCTTATTTATATATATTCTAGTGTCACATATTGCTTTATTGTGACGATGTCAAGACCAACAAGACAAGACGACTTGCCAAGAGACGTCATGAAGACACCATTTGACAAGGTCAAGCAATAGCATGGGAAGTAAGCCAAGCGAAATGCTAGACGAAGACATTGTCAAGATGGCACACCAGAAAGACAAGGAGTATTCCGGAAAGATCTAGAATGACCAAGAAGGATCCGGAATGTTCAAGAGGAATCTGAAACACGGTGGAACATTCCGGAAGGTGATGGAATATTCCAGAAGGTGGGGGAATATTCTAGAAGATGGTGGAATCATCCGGAAGGACCGAAAAGAGACCCGGAAGGCACTGGAAGGATCGAGACAAGTCTAGAAACCGACGGAAGTCTCTATACTCGTGTTGAAGTTGGCGGGATGATCCAGATGGAGGCGGATCTCCCCGGAAGATGACTGGGATTTTTAGAACTCAAAGAGACCTTGAAGACTTAGCTAGAGTCATAAGGAAAGTTCTAGAGTCGTTAGGATAAGATCAAGGTAGAAATGATCCGGAATGGCCTAGGAGAATTAGGTTCTGGAACCTTTCCGAAGAGGAGGTGGCCAAAACTATAAATAGGGGAGGTCATCTCTCATTTCCATCATCCCACAAATTCCACAAAAAGTTCTCTCATAAAAGCTTTATTTGAGTAATATAAAGGCAAAGTTTGCCGACAAGTCTCCGAGTTTGCTTAACCATCTAGACGAAGCGCTCATAGTGAAGGAGCGTTGAGGAGTAAGGTTGATCTTAGCTTGTCGGGAGCGATAATATAGCTAAGAGCCGGGCAGTTTGAGTTGGAGAATAACTCGACATGTGACAAGTGGTATCAAATCAAAGGTTCGGACAATCGTTCTATTCAGGCGCCAAACGCTTACAACCAAGGGAGGAAAATAGGCAGGGGCACGAGTCAAGGAGGAGCTCTCCGTGGATCGCCAAACATTTGCGAGGAAGACTGGTAAGTAGGCAGGGATATAGAGCACGTAAGGTCCGAGGGAAGACACGATGACTAGTGGAGGTGTGTCCGGAGTTGGTGACGAGGGCGACCAAGGCAAGAAGGGAAAAAAGACCCCGAAGGAATTGGCAAGGGATGTGGCAACAAGTATGGAAGCCCGCTTAGAGAAGGCATAGCGTAAGATTGACGAGATGGTAGACGACGTGGACGACGTCAGTGGTCGGGTGGACGGCCTCAAGGACAACTTTCTAGGAGCCTTAAACGAGTCACATGAGATCCTGTCTAAGCGGGACAATGCCTTAAAAGCCACAGTGACAACGATGTGCGTGAAGATAAAGGCTCTAAAGAAGGAACTCGAGACATGCAAGACTGCCGTTGGAGCAATCATGTTTGTGATGACGCCCGTGCACAAAATGGAAGCACCTAACCCGAAGTATTTCAAGGAAGAACAGTCGGCTAAAGACGTGGAAAACTTCCTTTGGGTCATGGAGTAATACTTCCGTGTAGTGAGAATCACGAAAAATGGACGCAAGGTAATTACCGCATCTATGTACCTTACCGACGTTGTCTTGCTATAGTGGAGGTGTAGGACTTGTGATAGGGTCGGGGGTACCCTATCACAACTTGCAAGGAGTTCGTGGAGGAACTGAAGAAGTAGTTCTACCCAACCTATGCCAATGACGAAGCATGGGCTAAGTTTTGTCGGCTCACACAGCGTGGGACCGTGCATGAGTATGTGAAGTAGTTCTACCGCATCTATGAACCTTACCGATTTTGTCTCTGCCTTGTTTATAACAATATATGATATTCGTACTAATATATTTATATCCTATATCTTATTGTCACCCCACTCGATCTTATCATTTTTTGTGTGTATAATTTGAGTAATTTTTATTTCGGATAAAATCTTTTTTCAACGGAGGGATGAATTTTTCAATTCAAGGTAGTTTTTTTACACCTATCCGGATAACCGGACTATGCATATGTTTCTCTAATTTTACAATTTTCCTTTTTTAAATTTGTTTTTTCCGTGCTGTTTTGGGATACAAAATCTTACATGTATTAAAGGAGAGCCTTTTTTACGTGTCAGCACCAGATTTAACGCAGCATAAAAAAATATTTTAAAAAGTTAATTATTTTAAGTTGTTAATATAAATTATTATGGGTGAGATTGGGAAGGATGTAGATTTTTTATCAAGAAAACAAAGTGTGTAGACAAAATTTTATAGAAACACTAAATATGCACTTTCTATTTGAGAAGGACTTTCTATTTGTGAAGGGACCCAACGTTATACTCTGTTATCCAACTCTGTTACCCAACCATGTTACCCAACCTTGTTACCCAACCCTGTTACCCAACGTTGTTACCCAAAGTTATACTGTGTTACCCAACTTTGCGTTGTTACCCGATTTTAATACCCAACGTTCTACATCAAAATTCACTTATGGTACCCAACTTCGTTGTTACCCAATTTTAATACCCAACGTTACATATCCAACTTCACTTATGTTACCCAACGTCGTTGTTACCCGATTTTAATACCCAACGTTCTGACATCCAAATTCACTTATGTTACCCAACTTCGTTGTTACCCTATTTTAATACGCACATAAAAATTCAATTTTAATAATGTTAGGTAAAAGTAAAATGCAATTGTCAACCAAAAATCAAGCAGACATAAAACTTGGATAGTTCATGAGCTTGCACCCAAGAATTTGAAAATTAACATGAAACTGAAGTTTTTATGCGATTTTCAGAATATATTAGACCTGCAGTAATGATAACCCATAGAACAATCCCACACATTAGAATCAAAATTATTTCATGAAAATTAGATATAATTTACAATAATCCATAAAGTTCATTAATCCGTTAGACTTCTTTAGAGTGCTACTGGATTCAAATCACAATAGTTAGGCAAGTTTCTTGTTTAAAGCTAAACTGCCCATAAATGGGAAAGTAGTCAGCAGAAGGCATGAGTTCACATCATACAGGGGGAGGAGAGGTGTGGCATGTTGAAACCTACCAATACCCACGAGATTAGGATTTCAAACAAAGCTGCAAGATTAGACAGATTAAGTAAGCACGACATAAATAAAGAAATTGTCCTTAAACAAAGGAGAGTAATATCAGAATGTGAATTAAGTTGGATTGGTAAATGAGTACTAGACATGTTAGGGTAACTAAAGAAGTGTAAAAGCAAATCAAGAAGATGATCATTACACTAATTTCAGTTACTGCAAGGGCTTCAACATCATAAAAAACCACAAGACAAGGAAGAATAGCACAAGGATTAAAAACCAGAAGTTCATCATTCCCTCTCCTTCTTTGATGATTCGCAATGTTCCCTGCAATCACTCTACATACAATTACAACCTTCTTTTGACCAACACCTTCTTTTATCACCTTCTGGTGTGCTGTCCAAGCACTCTCGGAAAACGACGCCGAGTGAAGACATCCTAATGAGCTTGATTCTAGGACTCTGATCAACTGACACGCACCATAATATCTCTTCTTGCAAATTCTCTGAGCTCTTGATGATTTCTCCATGCAAGCAAGCTCAACACCTATGATCAAAACACCAGACCTTTGGCTTAGCTAGATAAAATGTTAAAATTGCTAGATAAAACACTATTTCTCCATGCTAAAATGCAAGTTAAAGAAGGTTGTTTATGATGTTTCTTAGCACTCCTTAAACAATTATGCTTCTGATTCCCATAACATCAACAGTTATTAAAGAACATGCTTCTAATTAGTGTGACCATGACCTCAATTTCTTGACCTGTTGTGCATGCGTTATCGGGCTGCAGTCTAATGTTTAAGGCCTTACGGGATGTATGTTGTTTCACCCCAATCAATTAGATTGTATACCTCAGAACAGTTTGTGCCGCGGTAACTGGTTAGTTTAGACGATCTTTAAAAAACGTGAATTTAGGAACACTTGCCTTTGTAACTGTCATGTCTTGGCCTTTTCAGAACTTGTATGTTTTATGAAATAATATCAGTGAAGAAGGAAATGTTGTTTCTATTGTCCCAAGATCACCTTGTGCTTATTTTATAGCTAACCTGATTTTTTTTCTTTTCAATTTATGTAAAGAGGGGTGTGAATGAGATTGAAAAATAATGTACAAGCTGACTATTAATCATGAGCATTATGTGATAATTTAAATTGATGCATTATGCTCTCTATAGTCCTTTTAGGGTCTGTTTGGATATGTACCAGCAATGCATGAAGTTGCGTTTTGCTTTCTACAGTGCGTTATAAGTTTAAAGTGTATTGCAGGAAAACAGAAGTAATACCAAAAACATCAGGTTCACCGACATGTAACAATTCAGTAACAGTATGCTACAATGAACCTACTGGGCAATAGCCTTAAGCATAATATAGAAAGTTCAAGAGAAAAACACTAACTTGAATGATGTTACCTGCTTGACAAAATAAAGATGTTACCTACTTGACAATAACCAACTGCATTGTTGCCTGCTACACTTTCTTTGGATGTAAGAAGAAGAGTGGTGAAAGTAAACAAGATATTAACTGCACAAAGTGCGAGCAAAGAGACGGTCACATGAGATCTCAATAGCAGCTCAATGATGTGTATAATGTTAATTCTACCAATTAAACCATCTGATTTGAATTTCTCTAGTGATATTTATGTCCAGCATTGTAGGCCTCAAGCTTAATACAGTAGAGACCAAGAATATGACCAACGGAAGATTCAAACACTCAAAGCAAATTTCACTCAATAGAGAAACGGAAATGAAGATCCCTGATAGTTTACTCAAAATCCACCGAAAACATGCAGAATCTGGGTTTAGGTAAGTCAAATTATAAATTAAAAGTGAAGCATAGAAATTGGAAAGAACGTGCTCATCCATGGTAGCTTTTCATCCTAACTCAGAAGCTCTACTGTTAGGTCAGATATGAAAGGAACAAGTGATGCTTTTCATCACAAACGCATGAATGAAAGGAACAAGTGATGCTTTATCAATTCTCCCTCCCCATCTTCTTAAAAAGGGCAATAATATCACATTAAACACGTAAATCAACAATCAAAGATTCAAAATCAGGGGGAACAACATCTCAAACGCATGAATCATATCATCAAACAATACACATAGGTATCAAGAAGAATTGCAAATGGTTTTTAAAGTTTTTTTCTCCACGCACCTGCTTGAGAGATGGGAAAAAGTGTTAATACCTCCTTGTCCACTGCAAACTCATAAAGGAAAAACATTGAACTCGGCAAATGATATACATCTCAAAACAAATAAATTCATTGATTGAACTTGTCCACTGCAACACCTTTTCAGAAGAGGGACTGTTACGACGTTTGAGTTCAAAAGAGGGACTGTTACGACTAAGAGCCGATCCCGGAAGCGAGGATGGAGAGGAGAGGAGAATGAGAAGGGACGAGAGACAGATCAAAGAGAGTCGGCGGAGACGGTGAAGAGGAGGTGGAACGAGAGAGGATGAAGAAGCGATGGTGATGGTTCAGAAGCCATGACCTTGAGGGAGAGACCTTGAGGGAGAGGGAGAAGGAATGGAGAAGACGAATCGCCAAATCGCCACATAATCGTCATTAGGGTTGAGCGAGAGAGAAGAGTAAGGGAGCGAAAAGAATGAATTTTTTTTATAAAAACCCTATTTATACCTACACAGTTAATACCACTAATTAATCCACCTACACACTTTATACCCTAGTTAAAATAAGTGCATTTATAGCCCATTTAACTCAATTATTATCAAAGCCAAACAAAATTTTTTAAAAAAGTTATTTATCTAGATTATTAAAAAATGGGTTTACATAATCGGATTTTTTTAAATAAAAATTATTTTATTATTATTATTATTATTATTATTATTATTATTTATTATTATTATTTTTTTTAGTCCTTTACATATTATCGGTCTAAAATTTATATGTGTAATTTAACCTCATTATTTTGTTAATCAGATATAAATAAACGTTTGCTAACACAATTAATTATAATATGAAAAAAAAACACAAAAAGATTAAAATATTGATTAACATTTACAAACAAAAAATTGTAAAAAAAATATTAAAAAAAAGAATAAAACAAACGTAATCTTACTCGTATAATCATATCACAACATCGTTTACAGAAATTGATTGTATGCTACGAAAAATACACTTAAAAAGTATAATAAATAAGTAATTTTATTTTCCGCATCTTTATATATTAAATTATTTATAATAATGTATACATATTAAAATTCAATCCCGCACATTACACTAGTTCTAGTGGTTAAGTTATTTGTGTGATCATCACAATGTTCGGCCCATCATCGTCATCTAAACGCTCGATCCACGGCCCCCAAAGCCCAATAAACTACAAGATAACCTAGCCGCTGGCAAGAAGACTACTCTAGCCAAAATCTGATCAGGACATTGAACGAGGAAGATAGAAACTACATCGGACGGTTTCGTGGTGGCTCGCATTCATGATTGTTGGTATGACACACCTCTCTGTCTATCTGTTAAATTTGAACACTTCCAAATCTTCAATTCCAGGCAATTCGCAGCAAATATTATAATACAAATGATCCGGATTATTCGCTGACAAACTATATCTAGTGATCTTATCGTGCTATGAACAAACCCTAGTTCTATTAGGTGATAATAATTTATGTACTTTGACCTGTCCGTCTTTGTTATCTTCAATTAAACAATTCACTCCCTATTTTAGCAGTTTTCGGTTGTGGTCTGGGATGATTTGCATTGTGTAACGGTAGCTAATTCACTTATTTCTCATTCAACTTCATAGGAAATTTCACATTGTATTGATCACTTTTGATCGGTCTGAGCTATTGTTCTTACTGTGATTTAGTACCTATGTATTAGAAACTTGATTAATTGGGGTGGTTACAGCTTGCAATTAATAAT
The DNA here is from genome assembly GCA_002319775.1 of Fagopyrum tataricum. Lineage (NCBI taxonomy): Eukaryota > Viridiplantae > Streptophyta > Magnoliopsida > Caryophyllales > Polygonaceae > Fagopyrum > Fagopyrum tataricum. Next base: position 6,838,465 of record CM008285.1, on the reverse strand, counting down.
GACAGGGGAGATAGGGAGAGGAGTAGAAATGTAGGATTTTAGGGTACACATAATCCCAAATAGTAAACTGGATAAGATGTTTTTTCTGACATTTAGTTTTTGCTTTTTCGCTGCCGTTTGTTCATTGCAACTTTTGATATGTTTGTGATACAATTCACTAGACTCATTCTTGTACACTGAAATTCACGATTTATTCGTAGTCGTATGGTTCCTATATCAGCTGTTGTTCATAGTTATATGCGGTATATGTATACTGAGATAATTTGGAAAGAAGGAATGAGGATTAACTCAGTCAAATAGGTTGTGTGTTGACAAATGAATCTCCAGAGTCCAGACGAACTCTTTATTCTCTGCCCTATTTCCACAAATGCTTTTTTATCCTGAAGGATCTCATGCAGTATCAATACACATTATTGATTTCTAGTTTGTGTTCAACAACCGACCTTAGCTCAGTTGGTAGAGCGGAGGACTGTAGTTGGTAGAATATCTTGCAGAGAAATCCTTAGGTCGCTGGTTCGAATCCGGCAGGTCGGATTATATATTTTCCTGAACCTTGAATTTTGAGTATTTGATGATGATGTATGTATCACTATTTATTCTTATATTGTCTATCACCAAATATTTTCGTATAGTGAGTTGTGAAAGAGAACTATTTGATGATTTTCCCTTCTTTCTCCTTTTCCTTTGAGTGTTATATAATCCATAATCAGAGAACTATGATATGTTCTTCACAGTATCATTCCTCCAATAATTGTTGTTTTTCCAGTTGGACTTT
>CM008285.1:5373296-5406888 GCA_002319775.1 Fagopyrum tataricum | reverse complement strand
TTGATGATATGCCTTAAGATCGGCTAGGACGAACTATCATTGTTCATGTCAACTATCAACCTCTTATGGTCAATAAACCCGATAAACCAAGACCCGCAAACGAATATACTAGACCCGTTGTCATTTTATTTTTGACTAAGTTATCGATTTGATACTAATGTAATATAATGGAGCGTTAAACATTAATTATATGGTCAATTATATTGTATGATTGTAATATTATTGATTACAAATGGAAGTAATCATGATCATGTGAGCACATATATCATTGCTTATACGTAACGAAAGAATAAAAATTTGTTATATACAACATGATCATTTGATTATTATACTTTAGGGATCTGATCCAATCTTTATCTCACTGAACAAGTTATCAATCTATCTATGGTCAAAGCTGCAAATGCGGTCAAAATTCTTATTTAAAAATGAAAACTAAACAATAAAGTTAATTCCATGATTTACATGTAACTTTATACATTTTTATAAGATAAAACAATACTGAGTACTGTATTATACTTATTCATCAATATACACTTACGTATTTATTAATGTGAGTTTTCGACAAATGTACGGGTTTATAGAATTTGATAATTCATTAAAAATTATTTTATTTTAATAGTAGAAAATCCTACATCATATATCAATCTGTTATTAATTTCACATACATTTTAATTTTATAATTTATCATTAATTAATAAATAAAAAATAACATTATAATGTATTTATTTTATTTTAACTCATCACATCCTCTAATTTAATTGAAATTTCCTTATTGAATATTTTATAACGGACTTTTTCACTTTTATTTACAAGATAATTAAATAATTTTGAGCTTTAACGTACAAATACAATTTCTATATTAATTGATTAGTAAACTCATTAAATTAAAAAAGAAGAAGTTATGGCATAACTATTACATTTTTTTCTTTCTTTAAAGATCATTTCTTAATTTTTTAAAACAAATTTAAAAAAAGTTAAACTAATAAAATCTTATCTATTTTTTAAGTTTTATTTTTTATTTTTACTTTTTTTTAATCATCTTTGTAAAACAATATTTAACTGAAATTAACTTATTTTTTGTAATCTCATATTATATAAAGACCGTAAAATATGTAGTATTATATTGTATAAAGACCATAGACATGTGTTTCTTCCGTTCGCTTTTGAGTTTTAATACGTTTGTTTTCTTGCGTCCGATGCTGTCGAAATTCTCAAGAGGGTGTAACGAATCTTGCATGTTAATATTGTGTCACCTAGGTCTTTAGATGTAGTGTTTAGAAGATCGGATTTGCTATTCATAAAGTATTAATTTACGGCACAACTTGTTGTCCGTCTACTTTCTATCTCAATATAAATATTTAACGTATACATATAATAAATTTGTTAAGAAAAAAATATCTTAGTCTGTTTTTTATAAGCTATCTAAAACTCTAAATAATTTATTAAAAACATGAAAATGTTTTTATTTTCATTCGATTAATAGTATTATGATACGGAAGAAGTGTTTTATAAACTAAAAATATACCTAATGAAATTTAAAATTATAACGTGTTTCAACACAAAACTATACTTATCATAAATTAAAGTAATACGAGCTATTGAAAATGATTTAATTGTATTATTTGGAATTTTGTCATCATTAATTCCGATCGACATCCATTTTCTCTCCAATGTCATTTTATGCTACAAAGGATTCTTATATTATTTTCAATAAATATGATGATTTTTTTTTTCTTGGCTATTTTTTAAAATTGTTTAGGACATTTTCCTTATTATGATTCATTAGTTTGCTGGAGATTGTACTTTTAAAGGTGGACAAATTAGTTTTGGTTGGTCCATAGACTCCATACTTGTTAATGTCACTTTACATCCATAATGAATACTTTAGGATCATTTGAAAGCCTCTCAATAACAATGTGTACCTACAAGTTGATTCGAACTTAAATTTGTAAGCAACAAGGGCTTGTTTGGTATCTATATCTAAATATCAGATATGAATATCGACATAAAAAAACTCATACCTTTGTTTGATATAAAAGTATATGGATATCATCAATATTCAGTTGGTCTAGTGGATGTGGTGCTAGACTCCTTAACTGTTTAGCTTGAAACTAAAATTGATATTGGGAGGGTATCCCCCAGCAATGGGCCACGACTTTCTACCCGATCCGGACGTAGAGCGGTAAGCCGATCGAACCGGGTGGTCTACTAATTTACCATTTACCAAAAAAAAAAAGTAGTATATGGATATCAAATTGGTATCTTGATATACTTCTAATACACAGTTTCACTTATACTCAAAAAAATAGTGGTATCAAATATGCTTTTCCTCTTCTGTTTTTTCTCTTCTAAGATATCAGATATCAATCTGATACCCATATCTTATATATTGATACATATATCTTGATATCTAGATATCTAGATATGAATATCAAATGGAACCTTAAAAGAGTTTAAGGTCATTTCACCACTATACCAACAAAATATTGGTGATTGGATCCTTAATCGGATCCGATTGGAATGTTTATATAGTTCGGATATAAATGATATAAGTATATATATGGACTATATATGAATAGTAAGTGGGCGGTGAGTGTAAGGGATCACGAGGTACCCACTTGGACCTATGGGACATGCACATGGTTAGGCACATCTAGCTTCTTCATCAAACCATGTTCACTTCCACATGCATTTCCTCTAATTTCACCTTCTAATCATCAACTAAATTACTCAAAATAAAAGTACGTACTAATTAATATAATTTATAAAAGAAATATGATCCTTCATGCAAATACATAAGTCTAATTAGGATTCGTGAGGTGTTCTGCTCCTAAAAAAACCCTAAGAGTTGTTATGATACCATGAAGATTAAAATGTTTTCACGTTACTGATCATATTATATAAAATAAAAATAATTTATTTTTTGACATTTTCGTAAAATAAGGCTTGGAATGATATTAAAAAAAAGACCTTATTAGAATAAGGTTAAGCCACTTTTAATTTTAATATGATTACTATTTTTAATTTGATTTCTAGACCCATACAAAAATGTTATACATCTCATAACCTTCTACCAACTATCCTTTAATTATTTATAAAATATACTATTGCTGTAAAAATTTAAACTTTATATTTATTTATTTGAAAATATGTAATTTTGAATATTAAATTTTTTATGGATTTATATATGTACACCTTTAAATCATTTTATTTTTTAGTTATAAAGGAAGCGGTTTGAAAACACGACATGCCATTTAGTAGATCGAAAGAACGAAAAAGATTGGCAGACGGACTAACCGTCATGTAGAACCACAATAAAAGAAAAAAGAAGCACACAAAAGTACATCACTAAATCACGAAAGCAAGAAGATCTTCAAGAAGGAGGATCCGGTCAATAGAAAGCGGCGAGCACAACGTCCATCGTCGAAGAAAGTACACAGGTAGGAAGCCTGGGGAACAACAACAAAGACGACACTGCATCACACGTTAACGTGAATGTTGACATATAAAAGTGAATAACTTTAATGGGTGGAGGAAAAAAAAGATTTATAACGTGAAAATTGTTGAATGACACGTGAAGTACCATAAATGAAATCTATAATTTAAATATTAACATGTCAAAATCATTCCGAATGGTTAAAGAAAAATTAGAAGACAAAAAGCTCATTATTCTTGCTCTCTCGTGGTGGAATTTGTTGTTTGCTCGAAATCAATTCATTTTTAACAACGTTAAATTCACGAATTTTATTTCAACTATCCATTCCCAGATTCTGGAATGGACTGAATCCAAGAAAAGAGACACCATAGAAATTAAGAAAAGGGAAAACTTTAGGAAAAAGAGAAACTTTAAGATGGTCTAAACCAATGAACGGATTTGTAAAATTAAATTTTGATGGATCCAAACGCGACTCGGATAGCTCGGCTTTTGGGTATATCATTCGAGATCAGTTTGCGGAGACGGTCTCCCTGGGCTTTGGACCATGTGGCTCCACATCGGTCCTTCATGCTGAAGCATGCGCGCTCAGGGAGGGTCTTTTAAGGGCTTGTGATCTTATGGTGAATCGAATTGAAATTGAAGGGGATAACCTAACAATTATCAATTCTATTAAACATATTTGGAAACCTCCTTGGGAGATTGACCTCATTTTGTCTGATGTTGCTAATATCCTATGTTTTTTTTGACCAGGTCATCATTCGTCATGTCTTCCGTGAGGTTAATATTGTGGCTGATAGGCTTGCTGGACTTGGCTACGAGTCGCACCAGTCTGCTTTGTCCTCCATGCTCTTGGTGGAGGATCTCATCCGGTTGGATGCTCTAGGAAGGAAGGTCTCGAGGAGATAGTCCGTCCTAATTTCTTACCGTGTTGTATCAAAAAAAAAATGAATATAATGTGAAGATTTGTTGAATGTTGTGTGAAGTACCATAAATGAATATAAATTCATTTGGGAAAAAGAATTTGGAAACAAAGGAAAAGAACAAAAATGTTCTTATCATAAAATTATTTTCCTTCATTTTTGTTCTTTTTATGTGAACAAATGGCGATTCTCTAGTTCCCATTGGATTGAACCTTCAACACTCTTCTGCTTGTTTCTACGCTACTGCATCCACTAATCTACCTTTTCCTTTACCCCGCCATGGTTACCACTTTCTTCGTGCATCGTGTCTTCTCTTGATTCATTCCCCAAAAATCTCTAGAATCTCACCCTCACGGAATATGAGGAAGTTGTAGTTCGTGCTGAATCAGAAGTTCATCCGCCAAATGTCACATATCATTCTGATATGTGTTTAGCAGGGAAACTTCTCACACAAAAGTGTTTTAACGCCACTGGGAAGAAAGCAACTTTTCAGTCTATATGGGCACCGCGCTCTGGATTAGCCGTCCGGAAAATGGCAAATGATATATTTGTGTTCTAGTTTTTTGATCTTCAAGACTTGCTCTTTGTCCTAAACGAGGCCCATGGTGTTTTAATGATAACTTACTCCTTTTACACCATCTAAATGGGAACACAAGACCACTAGATTTGAACTTCGAATCTGCATGTTTCTGGATTACTGCGATGAACCTTCCCATGTGTTGTTGCACACACCAAACTGTAGTCTCCATTGCAAACGTTGTAGGATCTTTCAAGGCTCTTGACGATACTGATTTCTTGGGCATACAGGGAAATCTTCGCATTATAGTGGAAATAAATATTTGCCAACCGCTTCAGAGGTATGTCACGTTAGTAGTTGATTCTAATCTCTTACGAGTGGGTCTTCAATACGAACGTCTGCCTTGTTTTTGCTATGGTTGCGGAAGGATAGGACACACACAAGGAATGCACATACTCTTCTTGACCCCAGGAAATAAACCTGACTTTCGTTCCTGGATGCGTACAATGCCTCCTCGTCGCCAGTTACGTGCCCGTCAAGATACTACAACCTAGGAAAAAGACTGGTCCAATGCATTCCAAAGCAGACAATCTAATCAATCTAATGAAAAGTCAGTCCCTGTTTATTTTAAGGGTAGCAGCAGTTCGAACACTTGCAAGCGCTAAAAAAACAAATTCCGTATGAAAACATATGAAAGACGAGCCAGTGAGTCCCCACTACAATCCAAACGGAAATTGTCTGAGATTTACACTACAACTCCTCTAGATGCCTCGGTTGCAATTGTTTGTGCTAAGCATATCAAGAACCAACCACTAACGATTCTTACCTTATTAGCGAACATGGCGGAGAGCAATGTTCATGAAAAACAATGAAAATGTTCAGTTGGAATTGTAGGGGTCTGGGTAATGACCCTACAATTCGTGCACTCCGGGATTAGTCCTAGAAATATTGCCCAGATGTAATTTTTGTCATGGAAACAAAAATTACAAAGGATGTACAAGAACGAGTAAAGCGCAAATGTGGATTCACTGATAGATTATGCATCAGTTCCAATGGTCTTTCTGGAGGCATTGGTTTATGGTGGAGGAATGTGCAACTATCAGTGACATCATATTCGGATCATCATATTCATGCTAGAGTCATTCTGACCAACTCCGACACTTTTGATCTAGTATGTATTTATGGCCGGCTAGAAACATCGAGTAAACATTGTACGTGGACCATGATGACCAATATTTATTCACTTTGCCAAATCCCAGTTCTATTTGCAGGAGACTTTAATGAGATTTTACACTCTTCGGAAAAGGTGGGTGGTCTGCCACACTCTCAAACTTCAATTGACAAATTCTGGGATGTGCTCGACCTTTGTGATTTGCGGGATTTAGGTTTTCATAGTTGGCTCAAGTTTACATGGCAACGAGGATGCAACTTACAAACACTTCTCATTGAATGTTTGGATCGCTACATTGTGGACTCTTCTTGGTGTGACGCTTACCCATCATACAAAGTCATTAACCTGGAACGGTACCGATCTTATCACTCTCTTATCTTTCTACAAACCTCTGTGCAACAACGACCACATCCTACTAGACGTCGAAATTTTTTCCGTTTTAAACCTTTATGGTTATCTCACCCGGCCCGGAATGTCATCAAATTGTTGAATCTCACTGGCGCTCGAGTTGGGGTCGCCCTCCATATAAGATTGAAGCATGTACTTCTTCCCTAAAAACTTGGGCCAATAAGAAATTCAACAACAAAAAGGATAAATTACGTGATCTAGGTCATGAACTTAGGCATTTGCAGACTCAACATCCATCATTAGATGTCCTGCAGCGAGTTCGTATCATCTCTGCCGAACTTGATACTTTACATGCTGAAGAAGAGAGCTTTTGGTTCATACGGTCATGAGTTGTGGAGCTCAGACAAGGAGACAAGAACATTGTCTACTTCCATCACAAGGTAACTAGTAGACATTCGCGTAATACAATCTCAGAACTAATCACAAACTCATGTAAGATTCTAAAGTCCCATTCAGAAATATCAAGTGAGATCTGTCATTTTTTTTCGTTGGTCTATTTACATCATCCTCACCAACATCCGAGTGCATTGATTTAGTGTTATCCACAATATCACAACGGTCACGCCGGTTATGAACGAAGCTCTCTCTATCAAACCTATTGTCCATGAAATACACCAAGCACTTTTCCAAATGAACCCTCACAAGGCTCTAGGGATAGACGACCTGCATGCCCTTTTTTACCAACATTATTGGCACCTTGTCGGTACAAATGTCTTTCAGTTCATCTCTGATTGGTGGGACTCAAATAGCTCTTTTGACTGCATTTGGAATACAACTGTTACCATTATTCCAAAAGTTAAAAATCCAACTAAACTGACAGAGTATAGACCAATCAACTTATCTAACGTCCTCTATAAGATCATTTCCAAGGTTTTGGTCAATCGTATGACCCGCATCTTGGATCCATAGTATCATCTTCGCAAAGCGCTTTTATTGCAGGAAGGTCAATCACTGATAATGCTTTATTAGCGATGGAGGTTTTTCAACATATGAAGATCAATACCAATGGGAACAAAGGAACAATGGCCTTAAAGCTTGATATGAGTAAGGCGTTTGATCGCATGGGATGGGTTTATCTAGAACGATTATTGCTAAGGATGGGCTTTATTGATAGTTGGGTTCTTAAACTAATGACTTGTGTCCGAAGTGCGTCTTATTGTTTCAAGGTAAATGGTCAAGTTGAGGGGAAAGTGTTACCCACACGAGGTCTCAAACAAGGAGATCCTGTTTTGCAAATATATTCATACTTGGCGCAGAAATATTTTCCTCACTTATTTCTGGAGCGATTTATCTTCGATCACTCCATGGTATCTCTATTTCTCGATCATCTTTTATTATCAGTCATTTGTTCTTTGCATACGATAGCTTGATCTTCGCAAAGGATACCTCACAGGAGTGCGCTACTTTAACTGATATTTTCAGTCACTATGAAAGCGCTTCCGGTCAACAAATCAACATGCACAAGAGTGAGTTCTCTTTCAGCAGGAATATGAGTGAGACGAGGAAAACTGAACTTATTGCGTTTTTGAATGTTAGTTTGGTACCACATCAGATCAAGTGCTTGGGCATGCCAGTGGTGGTGTCGCATTCCAAGAAAACTATCTTTGCTTTCATTAAAGAAAGAATTTGGAAGAAGGTGCAGGGTTGGAAGGAACGTCTTTTATCTCGTGCAGGAAAGGAAATCATGATCAAAATCGGTCTTACAAAGTATACCCTCCTACGTGATGAGTATTTATAGTCTTCCCGATGGTTTAATTATTGAAATACACTCCCTTCTGGCTCGTTTTTGGTGGGGATCTACTAACACACGTAAGCGAATAGACTAGAGAACTTGGTCAGATTTGTGCTTACCTAAATCACAAGGTGGATTGGGTTTTCGTGATATGAAAGTTTTTAATCAAGCACTCCTTGCAAAATAGGGATAGAATTAGATAACCAACCCATCTTCAACCCTTCACACGGTGCTACAAGCGAGGTATTTCCGACACTCTGATTTCATCCACTCTCCTCTTGGTAGTCGGCCTAGTTATTCTTGGAGTAGTTTGTGGGGAGCAAAATCACTCCTTATTGAAGGCCTAGGATGGCGTGTTGGCTCAGGAGATGAAATTACTATCATAGATAAATGGGTTCCCTCATCCCCTCATTTATTAACTGCTCCAATACTGCTCCCAAGAGTTAGCACTGATATTTTTGTTTTTGAACTTATTGATAACATCACGGGATCGTGGGATATTAATGCTTTGACTTCCCTATTTGACCATAATTCAGTTGCACTGATCAAAGGTATACCAATAAGCTAGAGGCGCCCCCAAGACATGTATTTGTGGCCTTCTACAAAATCAGGCTTATTCACGGTCAAATTTGCTTATTGGTTGGGTCAACTAGGACCACATCAGATACAATCTCATCCTAGCTGGTCTAAATTATGGAAGTCACACCCTCCACCAAAAGTCCAGATCTTTGGATGGTTCTTATAGTCCTCCTTCCTGAGTGTAAACAATACCCTATACCAAAAGCGAATCAAGGATTCACCAACATGTTCTAGGTGCTCTGTTGAGACGGAAACTATTTGACATGCCATGTTGAATGTCCTTGTTTTGAATTCATTTGGAATGATATTTTGTTCGCAACACTACTACCTTTTCTCACAGATACCAATCCTTTAGATCACTAACATCAATTTTTTTCCAGCAAATGGTGCATCGGGGTTTGACCCCTAGATAAAAAGCGGTTTTTCAGTGTCTACGGGCAAAGCATAGACAAGAATTTCTTTTGCCATACCTATTGATGGACTTGGACAATATATGTCTCTCGTTGAGTATAGCACGATCTCAAGTATCGCCATATGATTCTTTTGTTTCCGTCTGGTGTGTTTTGTCCTATGCATAATTGTGAGAGGGTTTTCGATTTTAGGGAGCATGCGGTTCATTGTAAAGAACTACCCGACTTTAAATATATGTACGATCTGGTTCGTGATGTTTTATGTGATGTGTTTAAGAGAGCAGGAATTTCGGCCAAGAAAGAGGCATTTGTATCCTTCTTGACTGATCCGCGTGAAGGAAGGTCTACATTGAGGCCCGCATATGTGTTAATGTTTGGATGGGTGGGTTGAAAACATATATGTTTGTATTGATTTGACACGAGTCTCTCCTTTGGTTGGTTTGAGTAACGGGCCTTTTGTGGTAGGTAGGCGGCCCTCAATGCGGCCGCTATGAAGATGGCTAAGCATGAAAGAACTTGTCTTGAAAACCAACACGTGCTTCTTCTGTTCACATTTGATACGTTTTGTTTTCTTGTGTCCGATGCCGTCGAGATTCTCAAGAGGGTGCAACGGGTCTTGCATAGTAATGTTGTGTCACCTAGGTCTTCAGATGTAGTGTTTAGGAGGATCGGGTTTGCTATTCAGAAAGGATTAGCGGCACAACTTGTTGTCCGCCTAACTTCTAACTCGATGTAATAATATAACGATTTTTAAAATTGGAATATAAATGTTAAATGAAAATGAAAACAAAATACTATTGATGTATAGTTCATCATAATTCAATTTTATGAAAGGATTAGATAATACTCTTTTCACAGTAAAAAAAAATCTCAATCTAAAACAATCAACATTTTGTTATTTGATCATTTGTCAATGTGTGATCAATAGGTGCATGGTTGTGCATTTCACACACGATTGTGCATTCTTAGAGCCCGTTTGGTTTTAACTTCGAAAATAGAAACGGAATTCAAAATAGAAACGGAATGACAACTAATATAGTCAATCATATATACATATATCCTTGTTATGAAATTTTTTGAAATCATTTCTTCTGATTTGAAGTAATTGAAATATAATTAATTTGAATACTTTTGATACCATATAGGGAAACCAAATGTGAAAAAACAAATGCATTTTGCATGAAACCACAATGAATGATTTCACAAAAAAAATCATGAACAAAACATATGTAAACTAGATTTATTTTCATTCCGTTACCGGAGTAACAACCAAACGGGGCTCAGTTGTTAATGACATAGATACAAGGTGTGCAATAGTACATTGTAATCATGTATCTTAATTAATTGTTTATTTATACAATTACTTTGTTGTTCATTAACCTAGATGAAAAATCAATAAAACTTGAACAAGTGAGGAATAATATGTAAAACTCTCTTGCACGATGATATATTTGTAATGAACAACAAATAAATAAATACAAATCATTCAACTAGTAAGAGGGCATGAATGATGGTTTTCCAACTAGGTTTCGAAACATTAGAGTTGTGTAATACTTTATTTTTATGTATAAATATAAGATGAGAAACTATTGTGGGCAACTATTAAGGTGAAGAACATGCATAACCGATGAACAAGATATACTGTCGTTATGTACGGTACACGATCGTGTTGTTCAACAAGGTTCACAATCATTTTATTCAGTGTTAAAACAAAACGCGAGATCGAGCATGAAACTCGCACAACCATACACTATTAACCATGCACGCGCACAATTGACTAAGTAAGAACGTTATTTTATTTAGATTGAACATTTTTTTAAAGGTTTTCACAAAGAGTTATCGTGTTTGAAGAACTTCGAATAAGGTCATAGGCTCGTAGTTAAAAGTGAAAAATAAAAGCTGTAAATTCTCTATTTCCCATGTGAAAATCACATTACAAACCGGGTAACCTGTTTCGATCATTCTCTTTCCAACATTCCAACAATAAGAATTATAAGATGAAGAATCTTAATAGCTTGGGATGGGAGAGGAGAAACAAAAACCTACAAACCAAACATGCTATTGGGCCCAATCAAATGGGCCAGAGGTTGCAAGTCAAATCACATCAACGGCTGCTTTGACGTTTTGGGTTGGGCCCGCATGTGGTCCAAATCATCGATGGGCCCAACCCGTATCATCATGTCTCCTGTTTGACAAACATTAAAGGCCCATTACCCCCACAAAACGTGGAGGGGGCTATGGTAATTAACACACGCTAACAAGGGTAAATTTGGAATTGTCCAGTACTATTTGGCACTCTTTAGGTTTGGTGATGATAGGAAAACGATCAAGTGTGGGTTAGCTCCAGCGTCCTCTCTTGTCTGGTTAGGTTTAAGTCAGGCTAGTTTCATGATCAATCATAGTGAATTCTAGAATGCATGCAAAATAAGATCCGGAAATATGTAGTGCGTATGGTATATCGGGATTAGGATTGATACACGAGACAAGTTATATGGTTTTGGCTCGAGTTCATTCACTTTTTAACAAGTCGAATATGAACGGTTTTAAAGCTCGTATAAGAAAACATATTCGGTTTGATTCCATTTACTTGTTAAACTAGTCGAATATTAACATATTTTAAAGCTCATTTAAAATTAGGTCTGACTTGAGATCTTCACCTTGTAAATGAGTTCGATGTTAACACATTTTATACTCATTTAAAAATTTTAAACTAAATGAGCCGATCTTAAGCACGTCAATGCTTGACTTGTAATAATACAAGGGCGTTATATAAGTCGAGTTACTCGGATTCGGTTTGAAAAAGATTGCTCGTTCACTTTATAAACGAACCAAATAAAACATTTTTTAAAGCTTGTTTACCTATATCTCGTAACATCAAGTTACATATTTAAAAAGTCGAACAAAATAACACGAAATGTTTAGATATTCAATGAAGAGTTGAAAACCGGAAATTTTGGATTTATGCCTTTAGCAAGGTTGTATGTATGTTCCGTGATATTCTGACGGATCAAATATAATGTGGGAGGGTTTGTCGAACGTCCGTCCGAACACATATATACATTTTGAACCCAACATATAAACCCGATAAAATATTTCATCTTAAAACCAATTAACAGAAGTATCAATCAACCCTATATATTACACGTTGTTCACTTAGTATCGATGATACGCCATTTCATCCTCTATTCAAACAATTTGTAAATCAACTTTATCATTAAATTAAAGTTAAATTGGATACATTTATAAATACGCTTCTTACATTACCCTTTTTGAATATAGATGATAAAAAAATCGTTATTATACAAATGTAGAACTTATCATTAAAGTTATTTAGATCTCATTTTATTTTACAATATTTCCCCCCCCGATGTTCTACAAAATGATATATAGTTTATCACCGAGAAGTAGAAGATTAAACTGAAATCATAAATATAACGTGACATGATGAAATGATTAAAATTAGAAACACAAATGTGACATGAATAATTGTACAATAAATATAGGTTATAGGCCTTTTCAGGGTGTGAGACATATATTGTTACCCATTTGGTGAGGCACAAGGACATCTTACATCGATAAGAAGAAAGGACACTGCCAGTCACACTTGTCTTGTGTGACACATCAACATGATTCTCTAACACGTCAAATGATTCATCCAGAAGAAATTAAAAGACAAAGACACATTGTTACGCAATTTGAAAATTTTAAATTTGACACCGAATTTCTTATTTAATGGAAAATAAAAGAAGAATGGAGTACAAGATTTTTATTAAAGGATGGGATCGGTAACCTAAGTTTTGGGTAGTATAAATTTTTAGTTAGTTATTTGATTAGTTTATTGAAAATTTTTATAACGGTTTTAAAATTTATTAGAATCTTGATTAGATAAGATTTATGGACAGATTTTTAAATGAATCACTAAAATAGTCTATTTTTTATGGAAAAAATCACTACAATAGTTCTTGTACACGATTTTTTAATATGTTTCGTACAAGACCTTTAACATGGCCTGAATTTGACTCCCTCTCACTTTGAACTAGCCGGAAATAAAATGATATTAAAGGTCCGTTTAGTTTGAACTCCGGAAACGAAAACGAAATGAAAACGTATCTAGTCTATACGTATACCATGTTCATGAAGTTTTGAAAAACCATTCCTTGTGATTTGAAGTAATTGTAGTAGAAATTGATTAGTTTTGATATCATATAGAATAACAAAATGGGGGAAAGCAAGTGCATTTTACATAAACCACATAAAATGATTCCATGAACAAGGTATCAACGTAGACTAGATTCATTTTCAATTCGTTTCTGTTTCCGGAATTGCAACCAAATGGGGGGTAAGAGTTCACATATATTCGTTTCTGTTACTTCGGGTCATAAATTCCTTCGGGTTAAATCGGTTTCAAGCGGGTCGGTTCCGGGGATTCTCTTTTTCAAAATTTTCGGGGCCAAGTTGGATTCGGGTACGGGTTCATCGGGTCGGGTTCATGGGTCGGGCCAACTTTGACAGCTCTACTTATATCTTACTAAACTACATAAAAAAAATATTTAGTAAAATCTAAAAACTTTGGGTTGAATTTATAACTAATCTACAAGATTGGGATATTTTGAGTAATTAACCTTTTATTGTAGAAAGTATTTAAAATTTGCATTGCATAGTTAATGTCACGTGATTGAAGAAAAATGATCATAATCCAATCCTCAAAATCATTGAATCCCAGTCCTAAAAATATGTGAAAATTTGCATGCACAAAAATCACGACAGGCATCTGATATATTATGTATGGGCCTTAAGTTTCTTATTGGGCCGGGAAAACCCAAAGTATAAGCCCAAAAGCTAAATTTTCAATTTTAAACTGTCGGATTGAGGCACATGACAAATTATTGTTATGATCAAACAAGAAAAGTTTTTTTTTTTACTATCAACGACGTGGGTTATATTTTGAGTATAAATTCAGATTAAGCATGTATTCATAAAAATAAAAATTAATTGTGTATCTATTTGTTTGATCCAATTGGAATATTCGACTAATTATAATAATTTTTCACGATTTTAAATTTCGTGTTTTTATCCGTATTGATATTTTAGGTTAGACTAACTCTAATAATAAGATAACTCCACTTTCCATCGTAAAGAAAAATGCAGGTTATATTTTTAGTGGATTATAATTCATCAACAACTGTGTTTTTTACTATTTATTCTACACGCGAAAACACAAAACACGCGAGTTAAGAATAAAACATATTGACAACATTTTTTTGTGTTAAGACCAACTCATGAGTTATGGCTCGTTCCAAAAGAGGTATATGTGGAGAGGTTCCCCTCTTGAGGGGCCTTTTAGTCGGTCAAACGCTGAATTACATCCACCCTCATGTGCCAAAAAAAAAGATTGATGCTCTGCTTTTAGCTAAATCGAAAGAGATAGTCTTACGATTATCGGCTCAATATTAAAGTTTTTTAAAATTTCTGTAAACGTTCACACTTTTATAAGTAAAATGATCCACCATAAATTTTTAGTGTTACCGATAAACTTGTAATAATTGAATATGATAGTCCTAGTTGTAGGTGACGTTATAAAGTTGAAGTCTTCATCTACGTGGATGTTATAAGATGGTTTTTTTTTTAAGCAATCGAACCCTAACTCACTTACCTATTTGTTCAAAGAAAAAATCTTGTTTTACGTGAGGTGTCGAAGACTTATTATCTATTGAGAGCTATGGCATCCGAGGTGGGGGCAATGTTTCAGATAATTACCGATCTAATCATCTTTTATTTTCCTTTACGATAAAAGTGTGGTAAAAATAGTGGGTTCGGTTTGGAAAGCACTAACATATGTTAAGAAATGATAATGCTTAAACTACACGATCCACTTTTTGTTAAACTTGCTCACTCCAATCGAATAGGAGAATTTAAAGGTATTGTTTTGTCATATTGAGCATATAAATATCTAAATTTTATAAATAAATATGTAAATAAATAATTAAATAAAGTGTTACGTACAATCGCCTTTAAACACAACATATCATTGGAGGTCGCAAGTTAGAGATTGTGAACATGTGATCCATTATAACTTCAAAAGGAAGGTTGCAAGGCGATATTCCTATTTCCTAGTATATATCATAGTTTGTTTACATTATCATTTTGCACTAATTTTTATTTTTATTTTTTTTGTATCACCATTTCACTACAGAAATATTTTTATTAAAAAAAATATTTTTACATCAAATTAAATTTGATAAAACATATTTTTTTAATTAAAATAAAAATAACTCTAAAATATAATATATCAAAATATACTTAGCTAGATTATCTAAGTTACCTATTTTTTTAAAAAAAATTAATAGATTAAATATGTTTTTGTTCAAGGTAACTTTATATCCACTTTGAAGTATTATTAGCAATTTTTTTTTGGTAGAAGAGACGATGAGAACGAATTATCACCCGTAATTTATTAGAAAAACAAAAGAACAGCTAAACAGGGATACATCTAGGGGTCGCAACGCCCCGGACATCATTCTTAAGGATTGAAATTAAACTAACGGGGGGTACATGAACCAAATGATAACCAATTGGGACATTAAAAGAAAGAGCAACAAAATGATCCGCAGCGGCGTTTGCTTCTCTAAAAACATGACGGAATCGGATGATCCAATCCCTACGAAGGAAGCCTTGGCAACGAGAAACCAGACTAAAAAGAGGATGAGTGTTGGAGACCTCTTGATTCACCAGGTTGAAAGCCGTGAGCGAGTCAACCTCCACTTCAATGTGTCGAATACCTTTATTCCATGCAAGATGTAAGCCCATGCATAGACCCCATAATTCGACAGCCAAAACCGAGCCCGCGCCAATATTAAACATAAACCCAACAACGAATTGACCCGAATCGTCCCTAACCAAACCGTCCGCCGCAGCACAACCCGAACTGCGGATGAATGAGCCATCTGAGTTTAATTTACTCCACCTAGATGAGGGAACTTTCCAACTAACGTTAGACCAGACTTTCACACGCTCAGTTGAGATTTTAATGGCATTCTTGATGGACATGGACAACTGCTTCATCTGAGAACTTATGAAAAGAGTTTTTGAACCCGGGAAGACGAGGTGACGGAAGATGAACCCATTTCTCCACTTCCAAATCCACCAAACCGTCATCGCAAACCAGCAGCTCCAAGCAAGATTCTCTCCATGATCTTCAGTTAAGGAAAGATTAAACAAAATCCAATCCACATCGGAAAGAGCGTAAAAATGACCGGCCATCTCTTCGGTGATAAGATTACCCCAAAGACTAGAGAGCAAAGTACAATCTCTAAACAGATGCATAATGGATTCCGAAGCCAAGCCACAACACAGGCAGAGATCGGAATCAACCAGATGGCGCCTTTTTCTTTCTGCATTAGTCATTAATCTTCCTTTAATCACCAGACATAAGAACGTCTTAATTCTCTCGGTAACTTTCAGAGTCCAAATGGTGCGATAGAGGTGGGTATATGGTGAATCGATGTTACAAACCGGAAACAAGCTCCGGTAGGCCGAAGAGGAAGAAAAACCACCATTATTTTCCAACAACCAAGCCACACAATCTGAGTTTTCGGGGACTTCATTAAGGGAGACGGCAGAAATCTTCAAGAGCACATGTGTAGGGAGAAGGGACCCGAGTAACTCCCAGCGCCAACCCGACGACTCATTCCAGTAAACCGAGACCAATTCAGAAAGATTAATATCCTCCAACGAATTAAGAGCCACCTCTGACAGCGGCATGTCCAGGCACCAGCGATCCAGCCAGAAGCGAGCCTTCATGCCATCGTAAACCACCCATTTAACTCTAACAAACAAAAGGACCTTTTTTGCCCACAACATACCACGTAAAATATAAGAGCCTTTCTTCAAAGGAGAGCAAGACAAAAACGCCAACTCAGACGGAAAGTTGTATTTTCCGTCCATGATCAGAGCCCATGGAGAAGATTGATTATGCAACAACCTCCACACCAACTTGCACAAAGAAACGAGATTATTATCTCTAGTGGATTTGACCCCCAACCCGCCTAAGTCCACAGGTTTACAAACCTCGGACCAAGCCACCAAATGCGAGCCATGCTTCAACTCAGCTCCTTTCCATAAGAAAGAACGGCAAATCCTATCAATCTCTTTACAAATCGATGCCGGCAACTTACAAGTACGCATTACATACGACGGGATAGTAGTGAGAACCGATTTAACCAGCGTGAGCCTTCCTGCGAAACTGAGTAACCTCCCTTTCCAGGATGCCAATCTAGTCTTAGTTTTCTCGATCAAAAACTTAAAGTCCCTCTTAGAAATCCTAGCATGGGTGATTGGGAACCCCAAATATTTCCCGAAATCACGAACAATAGGAAACTCTGCAACCATTTGGATAGATTCTTTAAAAAAACCCAAGACATTTGGGGAGACAACCATATGGGACTTGCTTAGATTTACTTTCAACCCAGAATGTTGACAAAACTCCTGAAGGCAATTCTTGATTATCCGAACATTCTTAATTGAAGCTTCAGCAAACAGAACGATATCATCAGCAAAGAAGACATGGGAGATCGCGGGACAGCCGCGTTTGATACGCAAAGGGATCCAATCACCACTCTCCACAAGTTTATGAATCGCATGACTTAATCTTTCCAAACAAAGGACAAATAAGTATGGGGACAAAGGATCACCTTGCCTAACACCGCGGTTGGGTGAGAAGGGGTCAGACATCTCACCATTCCACAAGACTCTCATTCTCGGCGAGCGAATGCAACAACTAATCCAGTTCCTCCAAGTAGGTGGGAGACCCAAAAGCCCGCAAGTCTTGTCCACAAAATCCCACGAAAGCCTATCATATGATTTTTCTAAATCAATCTTCATTGCCATCCATCGCTTTCCTTATTTCTTACGACCCATCGAATGAATCAGTTCTTGAACCAGGACCACATTGTCTTCTATCAATCTACCAGGGATGAAGCTACTCTGAAACGGCCCGACGACCAATTTCATAATTGGTTGTAGCCTCACCATAAGCAACTTCGAAATAACTTTGTAAATAATGTTGCAAAGGCCGATAGGCCGAAACTTGGACATGTGATCCGGACTAGCAACCTTCGGAATAAGTGAAAGGAGTGTCTCATTGAGACCCTCAGGGAGAGAAGCAGTTGTCAAGAATCTCCTTACAGTAGAGATTACACTCGGCCCCACCGAATCCCAACAATGCTGGAAAAATGCCGCACAAAAACCATCTAAACCTGGAGCTTTAAGAGGAGCCATAATAGTGACACATTTACTAATGTCTTGATCTGTGAAAGGGAGAACAAAGGGCCTACATATCAGATTGCGGGATAACCGGGAAGTTGGAAAAGAAAATACCCGTGGGGGAAGGGAGGCCCTCCTCGGAAGTAAAGAGCTTCCGATAGTACTCTAGGGCATTTGCCCTCGAATAGGTCCGGTTCAGAAATCCAAACACCATCCTCATTCTTGATACAATCAACTCTATTATACCTTCTTCTTATAACCGTGCAAGCATGAAAAAACGCAGTATTCTTATCACCTTCCCATAAGAATTTATCTCTCGATTTCTGGCGCCACATAATTTCCTCCTGCAGAAGGACCTCGTCAAAGTCACATTGAAGTTGAATAAGAGTGTCAAGCAGGCCTTGAGTGGGGTGACTCTCAATCTCCAGTTGCACGTTGTTCAGTCTCCCCAAGAGAGAAGACTTCTTTGCTTCAATAAATCCAAATTCGGATTTATTCCATTCCAACAGCCTATTTCTAAGGGAAGATAGAGCCCTTGTAATATCAATATGTGCAACGTTATGCTTCGACAAAGACTCGGTGACCACTGTCTTGAAAGCAGGATGGCGAAGCCAAACGGCCTCAAACCGGAAAGGTCTGCGAGACGTAGATGATCTCCGTGATGGATGAAAACTGAGTAGCAGCGGATTATGGTCCGAGCTTAAGGCGGGAAGGTGTCGTACAAAGGCGTCAGGCCAAACAACCCTTGCGTTGTTACACATGAAGGCCCTATCTAACCTCCTCGATTGCCTCTGTGCAATGTCATATTCTCTATTCCACGTGAATGAGGGACCACTAAAACCCATGTCCACAAGGCCAGAAGAGTTCACCCAACTTTGGAAGACGTTAGTGTCACTTGAAAGCTTCTTGGAAGTACCTCCAATATCCTTAGTATCCAGCACGCAATTAAAATCCCCGCAGACCAACACCGGACCCTGACAATTACGTGTAGCATCCTCAAGCAATCTCCAACACTCACGACGTCTAGCCACCGTAGGAGGATTATAGACCGCGAAGAAATTAAGTGTAGTTCTATCCAACACTCACGACGTGTAGCATCCTCAAGCAATATCCCTTTGTAGTATCGTAACGTTGATCGAAGCACCATTCCAAAAGAGCCAGATCCCACCTTCAAAACCAATGGCATCTACACGCACTGAGTCAGAGAAGTTGATTCTTGCGCAGACCTCATCGGCTCTAGAACCCGAAATCTTGGTCTCTAACAAAACAAGGAAATCGATCTTATGACGGTTTATCATGTATGAAAGGGATTTGCGGAACCGTCTATTACCCGCACCCCTGCAATTCCAGATTAGCGCGATCATTGGGCAAGGTCACCAGAGACGGACCCAGGTGGCTCGAGATTAGAAGTACCCGCGGAAGAGTGAGTCTGTTCAATAAGCTTGATGATGGGTGGCACATAATGTGGTTCCGACACCTGCTCAGACGGGTCGACTTCCATAACCGAGACATTGGTAGATGGAGAGTGATCGACTGGAGGTAGAACGGCATGATGTGTAGAAAGCTACTTCCCTTCCTTAGGCGAATATTCTGCAGCCCTAATCGGGCCTTGGGGCGTGGTCTCAATCTGCATGGGAACTGACTTTTGGGCTTGGGTCGGTGGGTTCGATTGATGGACAACTTGTGTTTGTGGGCCCACCAATTTGGCTCTTTTAGGGTGTTTGGGATTAGCCGCTAAAGAATCCGGGGGGTGGCCGATGTATTTTCATTGATAAGTAATAATGGTGCATAAATCTCTGAAACTGTTACATTCAAGGTAGAATCAACTCCCGGGGTGGCCGTTACATTTTCATTGAATGGTAATGATGGCGCATTAATCTCTAGAACCGTTACATTCAAGGTAGAATCAACTCCCGGGGTGGAATTATGCCGCGCCAGCACCGGAGGGATCTGGTCCGGCGGACTCAACGCCTGAAATCTATTCGGATGGTTCGTGCTCCTACCAGTGACTTTAGACGACGAGGTATCGGGCTTTTTTCTCGACTGACATCCACGGTCCAAAGCAAGACTCCACTGAAGTCGACTCCGGGACCATAATCTCATCCGTCTTACTCTTCTCATTAGCGGTTTGCTCAAAAACGGTAACAACATCGCCTTTAGGTACCAACTCAGTACCCGCCTTTTCCTTATCCGCCATAGGACATCTTTGAGTAACATGCCCATACAAACCACAATGATGACAGATAAGATTCAAGCCTTCATACTCCACATGAATTCTAGAATCTCCGATCATAATAGTGCCAATTAGGGGTTTATCTAACTCAATTTGAACACAAACTCTAGCGAACTTCCCTCTAGTAGCGTAAAGTGTATTCAGATCGACCTTAAGCGGAGTACCCAGTGCTGATGCCAGACCATAAAGAACAACTTCATCATAGAGTTGCATTGGTAGTTCGGACAACCGAGCCCAGGCAAAAATAGAATGAAGGGCATTTGTATACGGATCAAAATTGCTTGACCACGGACGGACCGTGATATAATGCCCAAAAATTTCCCAAGGTCCCTCAGTCAAAACCCGTAAGTAGTCATCTTCATTTTCGAATCTAACAGCATAGAACCCATTAGGGAGATCGAGGATGGTCATAATTCCCGCTGGCCGCCACAATTGATAAACCCTGCGCTCGAGCAGCCTGAAAGCCACATTACGCCCAAGAATCTTAATGATTACCGCCTTCTTCCATTTCTCGGACAGGGCATCCACCACTTCCTTATCAATCTTAGCAATGGCCAGACCCCTAATGCCTTCGGGGAAAGAAATCCTCATCCGTCTGGATTCAATCAGTGTATCACAACAAAGGGGGGTTGTTGAAGATTTCTTAGCGCCAGCGGCTTCAACATAGGAGCGAGTATCTTTAGCCACCTTATCATCAGGATCAAGACGTCTATCTTGAGTTTGGGGTGAGGGGGCCGGAGGGGAAAGGGGAAGAGAGGACATTGCAACGTTCAAAAGAGAGTGTTTTTAAAATAAGCTAATTTTTTATGAGCTCTGTCAAATCTGTTAAGTTATAATTATAACACATAAACACATGCGTTCTTAAATAACAACAAGAAACACTAATTTTTATCATCACATTGGAAGTGTTATAATTATAACTAGTTTAGTTATAATTATGACACATAAACGCATGCGTTCTTGAGATCTCATATTTGGTTCGAGTTCTTTGAAGTCGACTTCAAGGGCTCGCTCACCGGCTTCTCGGTTGTAATTTTGCTTATGTCGTAGCGAGCCACAAATATAAATACACGAATTATATTCTAAAATTAAAAAAATTGACAATAAAATGAGTAACCGAGAGACTTCTTCATTCCTACTCAACACTCTTAAACAAACAATAACAAGCACACATAGTTATTTTTAATAAACTATAAATTTTAAAACAACGCTTACTAAAAACACAACAAGACTAACCATTATTAAATACTATTAGTATGTTCCAAAAAACTGTCAACAATTTTTTTTCCTTGTAGAAGGCTGATTTATTTTGCAATAGGAAGTGCTAAAAGAGGCTTAGCTTTATGTAGTGTGAGCCCAAACGCCTCAGTCATGTCAACATCTTCTTCCTCACTAATCTCATCCCCAACCTTCCAGATAAAAGAATGCAAAAGATTAGCCAATATCAAGTGCAACATCCGTTCAGCTAAAGGTAATCCAAGACACATCCTTCTTCCAGCTCCGAACGGTAACAACTTGAACTGATGACCTCTAAAATCAATTCCTGACTCCAAAAACCTCTCAGGCAAGAACATTTCCGGGTTATCCCAAGCACTCGGATCTCGACCCATGGCCCATACGTTAACTAGCAACTGCGAGTTCTTCGGAATCTTGTAGCCACACAAGCTGACATCATTCACGGCTTTACGAGGAATCAAAAACGGTGTTGCTGGGTGCAGCCTTAGGGTCTCTTTCACTACCGCTCGCAAATAAGGTAGATTTTCTACATCAGATTCTTTAACAAGATCAATCTTGCCAACTACTTTATCTAACTCGGCTTGAGCTTTTGCCATCTTTCGGGATTGCGTAGCAGCTCCGACATTGCCCATTCTAGTGTTGCAGCTGTGGTGTCTGTGCCTCCAATAAACAGGTCCTGTAGATAACAACACAAAATCAATCAACCCATCAAATTTAATTCTTAGGCATTGTATGGTATTCTTGATATCTAGATATTAGATATATGTAGGGGCGGGTTGCAAACCTAAACCCAAACCTAGTAAGTGAAAACCGGCGGTTTAGGTTAACTGACGGTTTATTAAAAAAAAGGTGAAAACCCGGTCCAGAAGCAAAACCGTCGGCTTTACCAAAAACCGTCAGAATGAATTTTTTTTTTAAAAATAATTTTAAAAACTGAAAACCGACGGTTTAACCAACCAAACCGTCGGTTAAAACCGTTGGTTTTAAAGTTTTTTAAAAATAAAAATAAAAAACCTATTAAACCGTCGGTTTAGGTTTTTTATTTTTACAAACCTAAACCTAAACCTTGAACCGGCGGAAACCTAAACCGGCCAAACCTAAAACGCCGGTTTGGGCCGATTTGAAAACCGCCGGTTTGAACCAAACCGGGCCCATACCTAGATATATGTATCAATAAAAAAACTCAGGGCCAGTTTGATATCATGTGTAGATATGAGCATTCGATATTAAAAAAAAAGTCATCCGATATTTGTTATAAGAGTACATGGATATCATAATGGTATTTTGATATACTTCTTATATACATTTTTTCCTTTTTTGATATATTCCACAAAATAGTTGTATCAAATATTTAAAAGTACTCGTCTCTTTTCTATTCTTCCCCTCCTAAATAAAAGTAGCATATATCAATTTTCTGCCCATATCTTATACTCAATATTAATATTGGTTACCAAACTAGCCCTTAATAGTGTTTAATAGGTAAGTATAAGAATATCAATGTCACACTCATATCTTGATATATATATATATACACACACGTATATATGAATAACAAACATGCCCTTCATCTCATAAAAACATTAGAACTTACCATGAGGAGATGCTTAATATCACCTAGACTCAAATCAGATTCATTTTCTTTGCTGATCTTGAGAAGTGTAGACAAAACATCATCACCCTTATCGCAAACATCAGCTAACTTCTGTCTAATAATCTCCTCAAAAATAGACATAAACTTACCCAAACGAGCTTCTCCATTTCGATGTACACCAAACAGATCAAAATAACCAAAAACCGGGAAATAGTCGGCCAAGTTAGCCTTTCCATTACCTTCCGTTATAGCAGCAGCAACATCCTTCAACTCTTGTGATGCTTTAGAGCTTTGGCTTACCAAATCAACCGAAAAGAACGAATTCGACAAAAAATTCAATAGCGTCGTAAAAGCTACTCTTGAAATCTCCACAGCTTGACACTTCCCACAATTCTCCTTTAAAAAATCAAGAAGCTCTTTCACCTTTTCTTGACGTAATACCTCAGTTGCATCTAAGATTTTCTTGGTAAAGACATTGACAGAACAAATCTTTCTTAGATTTCTCCATTTCGGCGAAACGGCTAACAAAGCCACTGAATACTTCGGATGACTCAGTACTTGAGTAGCATATGGAATTGTTCTGCTAGAGAAAGATAGGTCATGATTTTCGAAAATCTCTCTAGCCATAGCTACTGAGGAAACGACAATGGTAGTCACAGTCCCTAACTTAAGGGTGATTAGAGGGCCATAGGATTCGGAGAGGTGGGTGAGATCACGATGCGGGTTTTCGGTGAGTTGGAGGATGTTGCCGATGATAGGCCATGGCTTTGGTCCAGGAGGAAGTACTACTTTTGTGATGAATTTATCTTTGAGAAGATAATAAAGGATGAGTAAAGATGATAAGGAAAAGAAGAGTTGAGTTTGGTAGTCCATTGCTTTGTTGTCTAAGAGCTGAGATTTCGAAGGTCATGGTCCATGGATATGAATATAAAGACATTCTCATCAGTTACCATCTATGTGGAATTAAAACAGTTTAACTTTACAGCACACCAAATACAAAGTACTCATACAACATTTATTGTGAGTAGGTGCACAAATTCCAAGTACCATCATTTACATTTGTCCACTGAATTGAGTTACTGCTGGACAGCTCATATTTTTTTTAAATAATTATTTTAAAAGTTGTTAAAATTTTCTAAAAATAAAACTTAATATTTGTAAAATGAAAGTTGTAGATAAATGTTTAAAATTCTTTATTTTTTTCATTAATTAAAACAATTGTCCATATTTATTTATTATTATTTTTTTCCTATTTTTTTATATGTCTAACAAGAAGAAAAATTATTCTTATTATCACATTGGAAGTGTTATAGTTTAGTTATAATTATAACACATAAACGCACACGCGTTCTTGAGATCTTATATTTGGTCCGAGTTCTTTGAAGTCGACTCCAAAGGCTCGCTCACCGGCTTCTCGGTTGTACTTTTGCTTATGTCGTAGTGAGCCGCGTTATATTCTAAAATTAAAAAAATGATAATAGTAATAGTAACCGATAGACTAGCTTCTTCCTTCCCTCTCAACATTCTTAAACAAACAACGACAAGTATACGTAGTTTTTTTTTAATTAATCACAAATCTTAAAACAACGCTTTCTAAAAACACAACCAGACTATCACAACCACAACCACAATTTTACTAAACACGGCATAAAATAGATACCCATTATCAAACGAACATTTAATATGTTCCATAAAACTGTCAATAATATTTTTCTAGTAGAATGTTGATTATTAGCAACAGGAAGTGCTAAAAGAGGCTTAGCTTTATTAAACGAATATTTAATATGTTCCATAAAAAAATCAACACGATCCGGATTGCGGTGGATCGGACTGGGTTTTTTTTCCGGGAAAAAGATAAAATTTTCTTTTTTTGTATGAAATAAATCCGATCAGGTCCGTAATATCATGGATTGGACCGAAATTTTATAGTTACGGTCCGGTTTTTCGGTCCGGTCCAAATGTATGTCGCCCTAGTTTTGTAACACGGAAAAATTGTGTTTTAGCTCTGGTCATAATGAGTTCGAGTATGTTTGCCGAATCATCGTTCACTTGTGGTACTCAAAAATCTTATACTAACACGACTCACATTGCAATAGGAATTGAATGCACAGGCTCACGAGAGGAAGTGATACGTTCTTATCAACTAAGTCAACATATAACCCAACCAATCCAAGCTACGATCCACCTTGAATAGGAAACAACAAACGTGTAAGAGCGCTTTTGTGCAACATTTTGATTCATAGAAAGAATTAATACTAAGAAGTAAGAACAAGAACCAAGAGACTTTAGAGCCATTAAACCAATGTATTGCATACTTGCAATTCATAGGTAATCAAACTACAACCAACCATCTATACACAACATTTTCAGAGCTAACTATCCTTCTTTCTTCTCATTCGGATTCACATCGCACGACAAACATCCAATACTCGGTAGAAAACTCGTCTTGGGCTTATCTTCAACCTTCTTCAACACACAAACATCACCATCACAGACATACTCATGCTCCACCTTTGCCGGTGGCTCAAAGAAGCAACTCCATAGATTGCTAAAGAAGAAAACCATTGTAGTTTTGCTTTGCAAAGCTTGAGATTAATTCTTTCTACCTTTTAATGAAGCAAAATAAAGCTGATTTTCAGAGCTTTTGAATGGGTTTTTTGATTTGGTTAGTCTCTTTCCAAGAAAGGGAAAGAGAATTGGAAGGTCATTAGAGATCGGCATGGTCAAATATAAAGAAAAAGCAAGTTTGTTAAGCGTTAGTCTCACATGTGGACCTTGTGTTTAAATCGTGTAGTAGGTAGACTTATATAAATGCTAAATGCATTGTATGTGTTACATTTCTTATTCACAAATCGTGTCCACACTTCAATCCATGAATCTTCTGTAAATATCATCGATTATGTGGTGGACAGAAAAGCGGATCACAATTCGGTTTTGGTCAAAGTACGGATCGGGACAGAATTTAGTATTTCTAATTTGATGGGTTCACAATATGGAAACTTAGGATTATAGATCCACGTGTCTATTAGTTAATAACTTTTCAAGTCTGTTGGGCCGACCCGATACATAAAATCGTTGAATTACACATATTGTCAATGATAAAATCTACTGCTTATACGTTGGATTTAAATCTAATCTGCATGTACGTATGTTCTATGGACACGACTCTGCTCTACATCTAATGTATTTTATTTAATTGATGTTAGAGCGATAAAGTCAGTAAACTAATAATCTTATTCTCAATTGATTTTAGAATAGAACCATGAAATTTATAATTTAAAGTGGAGTATAATGTCCAAGTGTATTCGTATATACACGACCTGCTGTGCAATTCAATGGACGTTAATATTAATCAAAGGCTAAATTATCCCTTTTTTTGGTTGGAGGCTAAATATCCTAATGTCTATATGATAGCCCTATAAGTATATTGGGGGTATTAGTATTTGAGATCAAATATGTACATATGTACTATTTGATATATTCAAATATGAATATAAACCGATAATGTTGGTAAGCAGGCCTTTTTTAAATATGTAAAATATATATATTCGAATAGTAGAAATCAAACCCGATACCTCAAGATAAGGTTCAAATGTTCACGACCATTGAGCTACTTTGAATTATGTGTTATAACTTTATTTATTTTATATTTAATATGTATAACTTTTATTTAAAAAAATATATATATAAAAAAAAGGGTCCGGCCCGCCCGGCCCAAAACCCACTCTGACGGGTACATACAAGATCTTAGACCCGAAGTCCGGGCTCAGCCCGGCCCGCAAAACGGGTAAAACTTTTATGCGATTCCGGCCCGGGGAAGCCCAGGTCTACATAGAGGTTGTTTGCATCCGTCTGAGGTTCCAGATCTAGACTATCCGTCAAACATAATATTTTTATAAATAAGATATTCGTCCGAATTTTTGGATACTTGGATTTCAGGTTTTTTTTTTTAAAAAATATATCAGTTAGTCAGAAAGAAGATAAGAAAAAGTCCTACACTTTTTGTTTGATTATATTTTTTAATGATCAGATTCATTTATTTTTGAATTAATTTTATAAAAACAAAGTAAGAAAATTATAGTTAAATATTAAGTTTTATAATTTGAATAAAACTGTTAAAATATTCGCGAATAGTTATATGATCCAACTAAAATATTACGTCCGACGGCCCGTCTCAGGAAGTGGAGCCTGACGTTTATGCCTTTCGTTGTCTTTTGCTAGAAACGATCACACGGACCGTTATTTTCTTCTGGATTTAGTGTCCCAAATTACTTTCCACGTAAAGAAAAAAAAAAAGTCAATATCCAGCCGGACAAGATAAGGGGTTTTCTAAAAATTATATTCGGATATTCGGGTATTTGAATAACCGTTAGTGGATGGGCCAGGTTAGCCAGGCCAAACTTAAAAGGCCCGTTTATGGCCGCCCGGATTGTTAGACCCGCCAGTCCTTGCCGCTTCCCAGGTTCACAATTCATTACAGACTCGAAGACTTGAGGAGTTGACGTCATTGCTTATTAGCTATTACTTACTGAGTCACTCCATTAGTCTGCATCCACATAAAACTACAGAAAGTCATTCTTAGCCACAATTCTTCCCAAGTGATGGTAGAATCTATCCAAATCCCCATCAATAACCGTGACACCGTCCTCAATCAACCAGAAATGCTAGAAAATTCCTGTAATCTCAAATCTCCGGCGAAGAAATACGTCGGCGATGACTGCGTTTTTTCCATCATCGACAACGAAAAGCTAAACCCGCCAGTCGCCACCACCGATTCCCACACCAAATCATCACAATCCGGCAGAATTACAGCCGGATTTTACTTTCGGTGGACAATCATCATCCTAAACGTCGGTCTAGAACTAGCTCAGATCATCCTAACACTAGAAGCCTCAGGCCGCAAAATTAAAGGTCCCACTTACAGAGCCCTAACGGTGACAACCTCCTCGATCTGCCTTCTACTCTCGGCGATTGAAATTACGCACGCTAGCAAGCTAAATGACGTCGTTTCGACTGAGAAGAAGAGGAAAACGAAGCGAATTGGATTTCCGATTTGGTTCGGATTGGTTAGCTCGATAGTTCAGTTCTCCGTTAACGTGACGGCGCTTGTTGTTAAGAGGGCGATTGTTAATTTTGAGTATATGGGTTTTTTGTTTGCGGGTTGTTACTTCTTTGCTGCGATTGGTACTGATCGGAGTGCTGTTCATGTGGTGGTATTGAAGTGTATTAGCCATGGAAGCTCTGAAGCTCAGGGGAAGGTTGTGGATGGGATGTTGGTGTTTGAGTGTGAACAGTGTGCGGATGATACAGATATCAAGCTTGCTTGAATGTTTAAGTAAATATAATGATTAGAGATATACAGGCTTAACTACAATATATCGTTTTAATACCAAAGTAATATGATTTTCAATGTTAAATTTATATAATCTTCTAATTCCGTTCTAAGTTATTATCAATGTTTATATTGACAATATATGTATTTAATTTAACTTTGAAAACATCCAAAGTAATTTTGGTTAATGCTGTGTTTGTTAGGGAAAAAAAGAAATAATAGTGTTTTTATTTGATAGTTTTTTTTATAAGTGTTTTTTTTGTATTTTCTAGAAAGGCAAACGAGTATTTGTTATACAAGTGTTTGTTGTGCGAAAAGTAGATTTTTAAATAAAATTAATCAAACAGTATTAAGACAAAAGTTGAATTGAAGAAATAGAAAGAAAGATAACCCAATTAAAAACAGTATAAGCAAAATCGACAAATGGAAAATCTGGGTGAATAGCAATACACTCCTAAGGGATGATATCAAATTGTTTTTTCTTACATTATTTGAATAAAACTCTTTAAAATCGACCAATTTAAAGAAAAGGGGTCAGAAATTTACCCGAGAAGAAGTTAGGACAAAGATTTTCATAGAGAAAAATAGTGATTGACCTTCGTATGTGATTTTGCATTCCTCAACTTTTTTTCCGAAATGACCCAATTTATCATATAATCAAATCCTTCTTGCAATCATAAAAACTAAGGAAAAAAAGTCTTATATCTTTAAGCTTAAATCAAGAGCCCTGATCTTAAATTAAATAATACCATGTCAGATGGTGGGTTTGAAGAAATAAATATTGTTCGGATGGTGGGTTTGAAGAAATAAATATTGTTCTCATCCGTTGTCATTGTAAAAGATGTCATTGTTGAAGACTTGAACTAACTTTCTTTGAAAGTTCATACAAAAATGGCGAAATCCTAAATATAAGAATGGTGGATGAGAAGAAGAACATGAGGGAGGGGCTCTCTCAATGAATGACTTGAAAATGAGATTTAAGAAGCCTTGGATAAGCAGGGACGATGAATTTTTCGACGCAACGGCCGTTTTCAAGGAAGAAGAGGGACAAGATTGCAATTCTTCTACGTCGATGGAGCAAAGTTTTGAGGTGAGAGAAGGTACTTTATATTTGGTTCATCAACGTATTACAGTAAAAAAGGAAAAAGAAAAGGCGCAATAACGTCATTTTGCACAAGAAACACAAGTTTGTGTTTCAAAAATACTACTGTAAACACTAGTCACTAGTGTTTATTGGTCAGCCAAACAGCCGCACAACCATTGAAAAATAAATAAATATATTTGGACGTCGACACCATCTGCTAACACTCAAACTAGTTGTCGGCGTCTTACGAGCTTTAATAACAACATGTAAATTGAGAGCCGTGTATATAACATAATAACACACCCTTCCAAATCTTACTTTGTACGTTTTCTTTAACTTATCATCTTTTTAAATAGAGGTATGTATGACTTAGTTAGATAATTTTTAAAATTATAATAGTGAGATTAAGTTGGGAATATCACGTCAACTTAGTCAACTTAGTGTAGTCTACTTCAAAAAAATATATAAGCTCAATTAATTGAAGATTGTATTACAAGCTAGACGGATATCTCCTGACAAATTTTAAAATTTTAATTTTGTGAATCGTCAAAATTTAACCAAATAAAAAAAGTATTCAAAATCATTACATTACATTGCAATATATAACGGACACAGTCTTTCGGTTTATTTATGTACCATATAACTGACACAATTATAATATAGATTTTAGATTTAGTTAAAAACAGAAGATTTATTTGTTTATTTAGTTATTTAGTAAAATATTTATTTCAAGAAAAAACTTGATGTCGTCACGTTAATATTAATGCCGCCTATATTAGTATAGACACTAGTTTTTATTCCCGTAACTTGTGCGGTGTTCAACTATAACATCATTGTCAATATTTATATATTGAAATGAGTGTTTTATAAGATAAATAAATAGTAAATTGTGTCATAGTGGATGATGGAGAATAGAGTAGTCGGTTAGTCACACATTAATCACAAATTTACACAAGTTGAAAAATTAAAAACTTTACTTGTTTCGTTTAATACATTGTTTATATATTTATTTTGATAAAAATACATTTTACAACAAATTATCTTTAGAAAATTTTTTATAAGTGACACTCTTTATAAAGCATCTTTTGACGAACTAACTCACATTTATTGTTTTATTATTATTTGGTGATATGTTATACTATTTTGACATAATATACCATTATAATAGTTAGTTAAAAATTTTCTACAACAACATTTTTCTACAAAAATTAAATAAAGGATATATCAACTGACTTTTGAGACAAAATTTATTATTAGAAAAAATATTTATTTTAAAATTTAATAATTAAGTATACTAAGAGAATTCCGGACAATATGATGGAATACATATTAAAATTTTACTTGGAAAAAAATATACGTGTTTCAATTCAATAAATATATCTTGTGGTTTAATTTGTATAAAAAAAGTTTAAAAGGCGGATTGTTAAAAAAACTATATTATAAAATGTGTTTTATAAAAAATTATATTGAAATAATCATCAAAATATAAAAAAATTATATTGAGTGTTTTTTGTACAAAAAAAAATAATTCATATATAAAATTTATCATCAATATGATATGTGTATTAAATAAATCTTGTTTGTTGAATAAATAATAGAAGAAATAAAAATTGTGAGAAAAATAATCAAACTAAAGTAAATATTAATTTTAATTGACTTTATTATATAATTTTATGAATAAAAAATTTATTTTGCATGGTTAAAGAATAAAAAGATGAAGTTAGAGTTTGTTATGATCTTGGATTTGAATGAGAATTGGTAAGAAGTAAGAACATACTTTAAAACATTATCATCTTAGTTTGAAATTCGTGTCATAAGTTGGTCCGTTACTAACGGAACACGTTTGTTATGCACTCTATTATATTTGGGTATTTTATAATAATGTATCTAGTATTAGAGTATTTTACATTTATGTTATCGGCCCAAAATTTTAAATTTCATAAACTACTCTAATTTAAATATTTAGATAAAATTAGCTTAGTACCCGTGCCTTATACGGGATGTCAAAAAATTAATTATAAGAGTATTCATATATATTGTTTAAAAATAAATATTTTTTTTACTTAGTATATGTGAGAGATAGTCTATTAGAATATCCGACAAATTTATTGCAAAAATTATTATTAAATTATTTTAAAATAAATGCAAATTTTAAAAATGTCTAAAAGAAAATTGTATACGATTACCATATTATAAGATTTTCCTAAATAAGAAATATGAATAATAATAATAATAATGTAATATCTTTATTGGTTATAATAGGTTTCAATATTTCCTTTTATGTTATAATTGAATATGGCAAAAAAAATTTTGATAAAATACACTTAAATGAAATAAAACAAACCGATTACTAAAAAAATTAAAAATAAATAATATGATATTGAATAAATATCCAAAATATCCGATTATTTAAAATGGGAAAAGTAAATGATCAATCATATATCTTGTTTTAAAAATAACTTGAGTTAAGAAAATCTATATAATATAATCTTCTAACACATAAATAGTATAATATTTGTTAACTATAGAAAGTTATTTTTTTATATTATAATATTTTCTTATATCTCATATCATACCTTTAATTAAGAAACAAAATAAAATAAAAACGGAAACAATTGACTTTATATAAATAAGACATGACAAAAATCCGACGTGGCTTAATATGGTGGTGACACGTGGCAAAATCCTAGGTGGCTTAATGTGGTGGTGACACGTGAAAAAATCCGAGGTGGCTTAATGTAACAACGACATGTGACTCAATTCACTTCTGTTTTAGTATTATATAGTAGATTGTCATACTTTCTATTTATAAAAATGACTCGAAATTTTGGAAGTTCACCAATTGTCCTAATTTGGTTAATTACAAATTTGACCCAATATTATAATAATTGGGCTTGTGTAAATCAGCTTGTGTAATTCGATTGGGATTGAACTGAACTTGTGTAATTCGATTGAGATTGAATTTGTGTAACTCGATTTGAATTGAACTCGTGTAACTCGATTTGGATTGTACTTGTGTAACTAATCGAAATGAACTTGTGTAACTCGATTGAGCTTGTGTAATTGAAATAGTGTATTAAGATTGTGAGACCCCTACTCTTCCGGACCGAGATCGGACCATGACCGAGATTGGCTTTGGCCGAGTTGAGACTTTTCCGCACCCGCGGGCATTTTGGCCGCCCCTGCGGCTCATGGGACCGCCCCTGCGGTTTTCAGCGGCTGCAGCCGGTTTTGTTGACTCTTTTGACCTTGCTTTACCCTTTACTTTACCTCTTCGTTTTACCTTGCTGAGCAAGGGTTCCATCTTCATTCCTTTCTTCAGCTTCCTACGTCCTTCTTGCTTCTCCTTCACCTTCCTTTGATCTTGTCTTGGTTTCCTTTGGCTTGGAAGAGTTTTGTTATGGCTTTGTGGTTGATGATGATGCTAGTGTGTGTGTTGCTGTGCTTGGAAGCCAACCTTGGTGTGTGTTAAGCTTTCCTACAGCCTAGGATCTTCAGTAGTGGTAAGTCTTGCTTCTTCTCCTTCTCTTCTTCTTTGATTCAATCTTTCTAGCTTAGGATTAGATGTATGCTAAGGGTGTTGATGGTTGGTATGTGTATGTGCATGTTGTGTGTGTTTGGGATGGAGAGAAGACGTGATTTGATCACGTGAAGAGCTAAAGAGAAGCCGCGAGGTTTCATT